>PVKP010015207.1:6029-51048 GCA_004027715.1 Plecturocebus donacophilus
AAAAAAAAAAAAAAAAAAAAAAAAAAAAAAAAAAAAAAAAAAAAAAAAAAAAAAAAAAAAAAAAAAAAAAAAAAAAAAAAAAAAAAAAAAAAAAAAAAAAAAAAAAAAAAAAAAAAAAAAAAAAAAAAAAAAAAAAAAAAAAAAAAAAAAAAAAAAAAAAAAAAAAAAAAAAAAAAAAAAAAAAAAAAAAAAAAACTTCAAATAAACAACATAGTGATGCATGTTAAGGAACTAGAAAAGCAAGAGCAAACCAAACCCAAAATTAGTCGAGGAAAAAAAAATAGTAAAGACCAGAGCAGAAATAAATGAAATTGAAACAAGGCAAACAATATAAAAGATAAACGAAAATAAAAGATGATTTTTTGAAAAGATTAAAAAAACTGACAAACATTTAGCCAGACTAAGAAAAAGAAGGAAGTTCTATACAAGCCATTGAGACTCTACCCATTCATCACAACTTGAACTCAGTTATGAAGCCTGAGCATCACTTTTTTAATACTTCCCTCTTTATTTATACCTATATACATTGCATCTCTGGAATCATTAACTTCTTTTATTTTATTGTCTTAGTAAAATGTATACACATGAATATACAAAATTTATTCTTTATTCATCTTCCATGAAAATTATATAACTATCTTTTCCTGCTCTGTCCACCAGAGACAATTTCCCTTTACCATCAGTCTATCATTTAATTTGTGCCCATTAATTACCTGTTCAACACAGGATTAAAGGCTAACAGAGAATAGGAGGATGGACTAAAGATGTAAAAAATATGTGGAATCTATACTTAGCTAAGGGAAAAATTGATATTCAATGAATTCTCTTGTAAACAAAAATAATATTAAACTCTTACTATATCCTTTTTATTATTATAACTATTCTATGGTGGCAGTTCTCAATCAGAGGCAGTTTTGCCCCCTGTGGTGCATTTGGCAATGTATGAAGACATTTTTGATTGTCACAACTTGGGGAGTTGGCAGCTGTTACTGGCATCTAATAGGCAGTTGCCATGGGTCCTAGGACAGCCCCCTAAAACAAATAATTAACTAGCTGAAAATGTCAATCATGTCAAAGTTTAAAAACCCTCTGCAAAGGCATTATTATAAACATTCCATGTAAATTAGATAATTTAACCTTAGGTTGCTCTCATTTAACTGGGAAGTTATAGGAGTCACAGAGAAGTTAAGTAACTTGCAAAGAGGTCAAGAAACAGCTAGCAAGAGACAGAGATAAGATTTAAAATTGAGATGTCTGGGTCTTAACAGCTCTGTGTCTCTCACTGCTGAAATTATATTCTTTTTTTTAAGGCCAAAATTACTAAAAATTTTCTAGTCCAGTTGACCCTTCAAGAATGTGGGGGTTCAGGACTCTGGCCCTCTGTGCAGTTGAAACTTGATGTATAACTTTTGACTCCCCCAAAATTTAACAACTAATAGACTACTGTTGACCAGAAGCCTTACCAATAACATAGTCTGTTAACACATATTTTACATGATATATGTATTACATACTGTATTATTTAAAATAAGCTAGAGAAAAGAAAATATTAACAAAATCACATGGAAGACAAAATATATTTACTGTTCATTAAGTGAAAGTGGATCATCATAAAAGTCTTCATTCTTGTCTTCATGTTGGGTAGGCTGAGGAGGAGGGGGAGGGGGAGTTGGTCTTACTCTCTGAGGGGTGGCAGAGGTGAAAGAAAATCGGCATATAAATGGACTCATACAGTTCAAATTCATGCTGTTCAAAGATCAGCTATACTTTGTAGGACCCTCTCATATGATTACCATAGCAGCTCTAGGCTCTAAGTAAGATTCACAGTATTTTCATATTTCATTAGTTATCACCATGACGTGAAGATTTTTTTGATTCCCTTCCCACCTACGAAGTTAAAAATAATTGTTCTGGCCTTCAAACTCCCAGAGCTGTTATATCTTACCTAGAGCATGACACCAGGATTTCCCAAAGCACTTCCTAAGGGACACTAGCTCTGCCAAAGATTAAAAGGTATTGTGTGGGCTGAGACAGGAAAATCACTTGAACCAGGGAGTCGAAGGTTGCAGTGAGCCAAGATCATGCTACTGCACTCCAGCCTGGTGACAGAATGAGACTCCATCTCAAAAAGAAAAGGGATTGTGTAATAAGAATAATTCTGTAGTCAAATGATACATGAAAACATAAGATAAACAAAATCAAACTTTCCATTTAAACTTCCCAGAGACTGATATGCACTGTGAATGTCAGAGAGGGAGATATACTTTATTTCACACACCTCAAATTAATTTGAGCAAAAAAGCTCTTCTTCTCCTATAAGTTTGAGAAATATTAGTATCATATGACCAAAAATAATAAAAGAATAATAATCATGTTGTTAGGTAATAATGATCTTTTCTTACCTCTTGACCTTTTTAAGTGACCCACTCAATACCCTTCTTTCAAGCAAAAGGGATAATATTTATAAAGCCTTATGATATAATAAACACTACGCAAAGATACTGCAGAAAATATACACGAACAAATCATTATTTTAATGATTCTTCTTATAGGGCTTAAAAAGAAATGGCCGGGCGTGGTGACTCACGCCTATAATCCCAGCACTTTGGGAGGCTGAGGCAGGCAGATCACAAGTTCAGGAGATGGAGACACCTGGAATGTTCTTTGACAAACTAGAAAACTCTGGCAGGTCAGCATACTCTGAGAAGCATCAACACTAGGAAGCACTAGTCTGGCAGAAGGATATTGAGCTTTCGGGTCAGAGAAATTAGGATCTAGTGTTAGCTTTGCTATGGTTTGGGGGTAAGTTAACATTTCCAAGCCCCAGTTTTTTCATCTATTAAACAGACATAATATGCACCTTGCATGTACTTGAGGAAAAAAAATGAAACATTATATGTACATTGCTTTATATGTAGCCTATAGCTTTTTTTGAGCTGTGACTCATAAATGTTATTTCCATTTTATTCCCTTGAAACCAGATCCAGAGCTTTGCTACTCAAAGGGTGGTCTATGGACCAGCAGCATCTGCATCTCCCAGGTTTTTATATAAAATACATAACTTTCACCCCAACCCCAAACCTATTGAATCAAAATCTGCATTTTTTTCAAGGCCTTGAAGGTATCTGTATACCTATTTTTATACATATTAAAGCCTGAGAAACTCTGCTATAGAAGCCCATGTTTATTAACTGATAGTTGTTGGCATGGGATGGAATTGGAGGTGATAGGGAGGTATATTAATGAGACTCCTGAACATCCTGGGGAAGATTCAAAGGGCCTGGTGGGAAAATTGTAGAAAGTCTCTTTATCATGTAAAAGCATAATCTCCTTCCAGTTGTTGCTCTCTCCCATTAATAAATATATTTAGAGATGGTAGAGCATGCTGAGGCATCTTGGGACAGATGTTGAAGAGATGCAGCTCACACACTTCGCTGCCATATAGATGATGGAGATCACTCCATGTTAGGTAAGTGACCAGCCTAATACTGTCTCTCAAGAAGAACATTCCATTGGTACCTTTATAATGAATTTTTAAACCTGCAAGCAGACCATGAGCCTAACACTTCATGCCTGAGTTCAACACACAGATACAGAAGCCCTGGTTTTCTCTGTCTCCTGATGGTATTTAGAAAATGCATCATTCAGCCTCTGTGTTACAGCCAGAATTTATCTCTAAAGCTGCTCCTTCAATTTATGGGTCTTGTATTGATATAGTCCTACTAGTTCAAGCTTGTTGAAGACTATTAGAAATATCCCATGTGGTTCAGTCAAGAAATAATGTTAGAGAAAATAACCACAAACTGTGTATAAGAGAGGATCTCACAACTCACCTTCTAAGAAATTCCTCAAGTTTTAGTACTTAAGCCTGTTTATTCTATTTTTTAAATAAACTAGAGAAACAATTGATAGGTATCTTATGATACACTTAATTTATACCAACAGATTTGTATCTTAAGGACAGCCTTAGGTAACAAGAAAAAAAATCAGGAAATGGATTGTTATCTTTTAAGCTAGACAGAGCTTTATAATTTCAAAACCACTTTAGATGAATTCCTTTCTTTAAATCACTTCACTTAGGAACTCAATAAATGTCTATTTGAGGACTGAATAAACCAGTATTTGGTGACAGTGTTCCACCAGCATGTCCAGAAAAACCTCTACTATTAGGACCTTGTTTGGCTAACCACACAACTACCAGACCTTTCCAGATCTCATGAGTAATTGCAAATGTTATCTCTTGGATGAAAGAAAAAGTGTGTTAGTTGTTATGTTGACAAGCATATCCATAGAGATGTTTCGCTGCCAAGAAAAGAGGCTGAATGTGAGGAAATTTCATTATGCACACATTTCCATCAAAAAAAATTAAACGATCGGAAACATCTCTCTGAAGCACAGTCTTTAGCATCAACCTGGAATTGATTCAGTTGTTGTTGTTTTAATGGAATTGCTTTTTTTTCTCCAATAAAGCCTCAGTGAAATTTGTTAGCAGAAATTTTAGTTAATGGCATTCAGCTGAAGTATTTGTCAATGGGATTTTACTTATTAGATGTGTCTGGTAGCTTTGAAAACGTTTTTTATTTTTTATTTTTATTTAGAAGTCACCAGAGAATGTCTGGAATCATAAGTACTAGATAGTCTCTATTCCAAAACTTATTTTATATTAAACTTGAAATTCCCAGTATTCCTTTGGGTACTAGAATATGCAAATGTATGAATATGACATTGCACAAATACACAGTTGAAGATTTCATGACTGAAAGAAAACGCCAGTTTAAATGAAAGATTGTTATTTTTCTTAGGAAAAGAATAAAGAATATCAGAAACATGAAAGTTTATTGAGTCTGACAATGATAATAAAATAGTATAATTTATTGAATTAAAACTCCAATCCTGGACTGTTTCTTTTGTTAACTCACTACCTCAACTGCTGCAGTGTAGAAGAGCATTCAGTTCTTTTTAGTGAGAGTGTGAATACATTTGGTCTGACAGAGAAGTCAAATTTTACTCAAGGAACAAGTCTATGGTCCACAGCAATGCATTGACACAAATGTGCTACTCTCTGACTGCATAATCTTCATTATTTAACCTTGTAAAGCATCACATTCCTCATTTTGAAAATGCAGAAAATGGTCAACACTGTCACAGAATTGCTGCATTCACAAGTAAAGCCCCTGCACAGCATATGTACCAAATAGACAATAAGTGTTCATTGCATTCTTTTGCCTTCCCTCTACGACCTGAAGTTATGAATGGATTATGCTTATATTGCACAGAGATTTTCTGAGCTTCACTGAATCTTCTACCTTTTCTTATTTTCTTTTTTAGTTTGATATGGAGTCTTACTTTGTCGCCCCGACTGGAGTGTAGTGGTGTGATCTCAGCTCACTGCAACCTCTGCCTCCCAGGTTCAAGCGATTCTCCTGCCTCAGGCTCCTGAGTAGCTGTGACTGCAGTTGGGTGCCACCACACCCAGCTAATTTTTTTATTTTTAGTAGAGATGGGATTTCATCATGTTGGCCAGGATGGTCTCGATCTCTTGACCTCATGATCTGTCTGCCTCGGCCTCCCAAAGTGCTAGGATTACAGGCGTGAGCCATTGCACCCGGCCTCTACTTTTTCAGTGGCAATCACTATCAGCTTTACCAGCAGAAACATTCACAGATCAGGTAGATCAGGTTTATATCATGTATTGACTTGGTTTGTAGGCTCAGGACTCTGACTACTTATGTGGAAACAAACTTTGAATTTACAGGTAAGAAAATATGAAAAACTGTGATACTTTAGGGAAATGTTCTAAAACCAAAATTAGATCCTTTCTCCAGTTTTGCTTTTATTACCAACTGGCTTCATCACTTTTACTGTCACTTTATCTTTTGAGACTCAATTTCCTACCTAAACAATATGATTGAAACTGTTAACTCACAGAGCGTTATAAAAATCCAATGAAATATGGAAATCTGGAACTCTTTATAATTATAAGTTAGTGAGAGTAGGAGGACCACAGAAATCTTCCTGCTACTCTATGCAATTGTTTTTATCAGCAAACACGTTTAAAAAAGAGAGAGAGAGAGAGAGATTTTCCAGGCATATCATTTGTGACTCTAAGGTTTTTCTCATGAGAATGAAGATGTCAAAGGTGGAAAAGCAGATAAATTCTGAGCGAGACCAGTGTAGAAGTCAGAGGGCAGGAGTTAGACCTCAGTACAACAGGTACAAGAGAGTGTTTAAGAAAAAGGGTGAAGGTCAGTATACAAGTACACATTATATGACATAGCAGGTCATGCCATGAAATTATATAAACAGCTAGCATATTTGTGAATATACAGAAGGAGCTTAGAAAATAAGGAAATTCATTGAGGTTGAACTTTTTCCTGATTGTGCCTGATTGAGATCAGGGATTTATTAGTTCATATAAACCAACCGGAATGCATCCCTTTTTCTGTGAAGTTGTATAATGACTTCTGCATAACCAAGACATGGCCAATTTTGGGAATGTGGTCTGGGAAGAAAGAATGTGACAGCAAGTGAGTGAAGCTATAGAGATCACGAGCTATTCTGTTGTGATCATCCCCAGCAAACCAGCAGGAGCCAATCTCTGAACTTTCGTCAGCCTAGAGAAAGGATTTAATGCAAACCCATCTTTCCAGATTGAACTTTTGAAGGCTTTCAAATCACCACTAACATGTAAGCATTGCTGCTTGCTGGCAATGGTCCACCAACCTTGTGCCTCAGATTTCTAATGGACTTCCATCGTTGACAGTGAACGTCCTGGTTATTATTCAGCCACAATTTAGTTTTTTAAAGTGTGATTATTTGAGGGGTTAGGAATCAACATAATTTTCATGCTTCCTTTGCTTAAACATCTGTATAACTTTGCTGATACATATGCATGCATCTCTCATATCAGTGTAGATGCCTGAGAAAATGAACTATATCCAGAGAGAGAAGCAACCATCAAAGGAGTAGGGATTTTTCTTAAATAATTTCTTTTTTGGGTATAGAAAATTTTCACCTCTATTCAAATGATCACTTTTCCTTTTCTTTTTGGTATTATTTATCAAACATGTATTTTCTGGGCACTGGTTCTCTTCCCAGCTTTATTGAGGCATAGTTGACAAATAAACATTATATATATTTAAGCTATACAATGTGATCCTTTGAAATACATGTATATTGTAAATTGATTACCACAATCAATTTAATAAAGACATCCATCACCTCACATAGTTATTTTTTGTTTCCAGTGTGATTAGAACACTTAAGCTCTACTGTCTTAGCAAATTTCAAGTATACAATATGGTATAATTAACTATAGTCATGGTGCTGTGCATGACTTTTTTTTTTGAGATGGAGTTTTACTCTTTTACCAGGCTGAAGTGCAGGGGCATGATCTCGGCTCCCTCCAACCTCCGCCTCCTGTGTTCAAGCGATTCTCCTGCCTCAGCCTCCCAAGTAGCGGGGACTAGAGGTGCATGCTACTTCATCCAGCTAACTTTTGTATTTTTAGTAGAGATGGGGTTTCACCATGTTGGCCAGGATAGTCTTGATCTGACCTCGTGATCCGCCCAACTCAGCCTCCCAAAGTGCTGGGATTACAGACGTGAGCCACCGTGCCTGACCAACTTTCTTATTCTTAAAGGAATAAAACCAAGGTCCATCCAGAGCAAGCTTTCCTGAAATGTAGTCATGTTCTGTGAAACAATAGATTATTATGCCTCAGTACACTGGAAGAAAAGATGGCAGAAATTCAGGAATGGATGCAAACAGACCCAGAATCATCGTTTAGTGCTAGCAAAGAAGTTTGTTTTCCAAAGAAGTATAAATCCTTTGACGACCACCTGTGAAACAAGGTTCTGATATTCTACCAGATTATGTTAGAACACAAGATAGGGAGGCAGGAGAACACAGAATTAAGAATCAAGATGGTTTGCTCTGTCTCTAGCTATTAGTACATCATGAGGCAAGTCACTTCCTTTACTCAGTCTCTGTTATCCCAACTGTTAAAAGAAAAGAATGTGTTAAAGTCTCTAATGTTCCATCCAACTCTAAGTTTTTACGATGTCCATGAACCGCTGTTCAATAGTAATGAGATCAGCTTCACCTAAGGTGGAGCAATCCTCAGAAATACCAGCTACTTCTTTTATGTATAGAAACATTATTTATTTATTTTATATATTAATCAGCACCAGTGACTTTACCATCCAACTTGAATTTGAGGACCCTGACCACAACCTAAAATAGATATTTTGCATTTCCAATCAAGGGCCATCAGAGACTTCACAAAGCTTAAGTGGCTTCATTGGTCTTGCTAAGATGCACCTGTCAATTCCTAACGTTCTCTTGTAAAAAACATTACCCTAACACTCAGCAATCTTGAGTTGGACACAGCTACTAATAATTTGCTTTGTGATCCTGAGCATATCACTTAATCTGCTCATACTAAATTATCTCTACTCTACATGGAGAAGAATGGAATAGATTTCATGCAGCCCAAATATTCTATGATTTGACATTTAAACAACCAATGGAGAAGGGTGATTTTAATTTGCAGTCAAGAGGTATTGAATCTATGTCTTCATGCTATCCTTATTTGTCTTTATTTCTAATCCACCTTGCAATTATGGTTGATTTGCTAAATTGCAAACATTTTCACTTAGTGAGTAATTTTCACATCACCCAGGACAGTATCTGACACTTATTAGTCCCTCAGTATGTATTGATTGAATATATGAATGCAAGAAAACTACAGCTTAACGATGAGAACCAAAAACTATTCTAATACCTCCAACTACATTCTGTAAAATCTGACTGGAAACTTCTGAATTGGAAGTTACAAGTACTAACCAGCATTTTGAGATACACAGTTACTTATATATGTATTGCTTCAGGATAATCTATAGCCAAGGCACAATTTCAACTAAATGGATTTGATTCAAATCTAAATTAATTTGTCCCTTCAAATCAAAGCAGCTTAGTAGAAATTTTACATATATTGGGTAATTAGGTGAATTTCTAGTCAGCACCTCATTATTGGTTAATTATTAAAGGCAGGTCACAGCTCTAATTTAAGGATTCTATTTATGTCTGTAAATCTACACCATGGTCTACACTTTGAAGTGCTATTGCAAGGGAGGGAGAGAGAAATAGCCGTGAGTCAATGGCAGTAATTTCAAATCCCAATTTCTCATCTAGAGCAATTTAACCCATTTCTGTTCTCAGTTTCCGAGTATAAATGGTGCAATTACATTTTCTTTTGTATACCACCTTCACAAATATTAATGTGTTACTCTTGATTTTTAACAGAGAACTACTAGAAGGTATGCATAGTCCAGAAAAAGGAAAAATAAAAAATAAGAGAGGAAGTAGAACATCAAGGAAGAAAAGATGGCCCTGATCCTATTGGCATCATCTTTGCTTTTTCTAAGAGATTCCAAGTTAGTACAATAAACGCACAAATGGGTGTTGGGGAAGAACCATGAAGGACTGCTTGGCAAAAGGAGAATTGATACACCATCTGTGGAATCCCCAATGATCAGAATTATTAGTGACAGTAATATTTTGACTGCTATCCACTGTGTACACACATATGCTATGCCTAGCTCTATTTAGAAGCATTCATAGTTAGTTCACTCAGACAAAAAACCCAGGGATACATTTGCTGTGATTTGACTACTATATCTGAGAGAAATATGCAGATCTTTAAGAAATGAACAATGTAATTTCTAGAGCAGGTGGGGAAATAAAATTGTTGAAAGGAATTTGTAGCAAATAGCCTTTAAAGTAGACTTAAAATGTACTGGAAGAGAGGTAAGAAAGAGAAAGATGGAGGTTGTACTAAAAAAAAATAAATGATGACTGTGCAGGGTATGGTCATGTATTGCAGAGTTTTACCTTAGCCAGAGGCAGCAATTATATATGCAACAAATTAGGCAGCCCCTAATTTAAAGAGGGCTAACATGAGGGATATAAAGAGTCATAGCATAGGCAAGTACAGCTTTAAGCTTACTGCAGTGGAGGAAAGAGACAACACCACTTCATCATGTAGAACATGCACTGAAAGGAAAGCCAAGAAAAGTCTAATTATCCAGGAAAGAGTGAAATGGGCGGAATCGAGAAATCAGACTACATTTAATTTCTACCTAGATTAAGAATAATTACTTATTAATTTTACTCAAATATTGACTATGAGAAAAAATACTTAATTTTAAATGTACATTGTTTCCATTAAACATAGATAAATGTTACAAATATAACATAGATTTGAATGTCAATGTTATAGGACTTTCAAAAATAAAGATATTAAAGAAATACCTTGCTTGCGATACACTAAACAATCATATCATTGTACCTTTTTCTTTAAGAACACTTAATTTTAAAAATTTAGAGTCAGGGAACACTTCTCTGCATTAAGTACAAAAACCTCAAGTCATTTGTTATCAGAAACTATTCATATGCCAAGACTTCAGCAAGGACTGAGCATCCCCACTCCCTGATAACCTCTTCATAAAGAATATTTGCCACCAAGAGCAAGAGGTCCCCCTGTGGAGTCCAAACGATGGAGGAGTGATAAAAGGTGTTTACAAAAGATAAATGTTAA
Source organism: Plecturocebus donacophilus (assembly GCA_004027715.1). Lineage (NCBI taxonomy): Eukaryota > Metazoa > Chordata > Mammalia > Primates > Pitheciidae > Plecturocebus > Plecturocebus donacophilus. The sequence goes on from PVKP010015207.1 coordinate 16,630, forward strand.
GCTAACTCCCCTCTGGTCTCCCCTAATACACTCACTAAATTTAAGATAGCCCTCAACATCACTAGTCAAGTGATCTTAATTTTAGAAATCACATCTTGTTTATAAGCTGTTACTTATGCATAACAAACTCTGGGACCCCTTGGTGAGCTCCCAAATCTGCTGGCCATTCATTAACTATTTTAAAAATAAAAATAAATTCATAAAATAAATAAATTTAAATTCAAACTCCCAGGCATTTGTGTTGGGAGGAGCTAAGTTCTCCAGCAAAATGCAGAGGGAGCTCATTTATCATTTTTTTCAGATAAATGATAGCTACAAGAGCAAAAATGAAGACAAATGCATACCTTCCAAAGAAGCCAAGGAACTTATTTCTCTCTTCTGAAAGGATTATATGTGTCCAGCTATATCTCTGGTGTAGCAAAGATGTATAATCAGATGCAATTCTATTTAGAAATTTGAGAAGGTCAAAATTAAATATTTTATTCTAACTCACATCTGTAGAGTAAACAAACAGGGAGAACTGTTTATCAGACTAAAGCTACAGGGAACATGGCAATGCAACAGGCTCAAGCCAACAGCAGAGTTCCAATGGATGGCCCCATAATGGAATTCCTAGTGGGACAATCAGAGAGGTAAAACCATCAGCCAAGCATGACTACACATAACAAATCCATCAAGACCTATGAGAGCCTTGGCCAGACAAATAGTAAAGGCACAAAGACTTAACTGGTATTTGAGAAAATTTACTATCCCCCAGACTCCAGCAGGCTTGAGAAACAATGCCATTCAAATTCCCATCTATTCTAACAAACAATCAAAATACTCTTTTCCTTAGCCAGTTGAATTTATTACCTAGTATTTCTTTTTAACTGCATTCATGTATAGCTAAATAAAAATGTTTGTATATGTTTTTATACATCTCTGTTACTGCCTCAAGCAAAATCAGCCTGACAGATTTTTATCAAATTTGGAGAATATGTTTTGAGCAACGTGGTTTTTAGGCTCTGTGGCATATCTGAAATTTGCTTTGGAGTCCTCTGGCGGGGGCAAACAGGCAGTCATTTACTAAAGAAGTAGAATCGGAGGTAAAATAAGAGGCCCATAAGACTGCCAAAGGGAGTAATGAGCCATAAGTATGAGGATGCATTAACATGCCAAGGACAGAGAAAACAATTGGTAGTTTTAAATATGAGTCCCAAATTGATCATTAAAAACACAGGTATGGTTTGCAATCTGGCCACTCCTTGCCTGGGTAACTCTAGGTAAAACTGTTCAGGTTAAGTAGCATCAATGACTTATGTAGTTAATGGTAACTGACACATTTTTTTTTTAATTCATCAGCTCTGGAGAGGCATTTTTGGAGAGACTAATTAACGTTCAGTGAATCTAACTCCCAGTTCCAAGTCTAAGTAGGAAAATACCAGTCCTCAACTCATACTGGTAAAAGAGGATTCAATAGAACACTCCAAGAGCTTGTCCCTCCTAGTTACAAAACTTGGAGCCTGGTGTCTAACTACACCTCTTGCAAATTTAATGGTCCAGAGACAAGCTGATCAGCCACTACTGACAAGTCAAAGGAATGGTGACTGAGTTGGGTTCAGACTGTACTCCCAGGGTTTATTGGCATCTTTGGCACAAAAGATGCATAAGCATTTCCCATGGACCAGATGTGGGTTAGCCAGGAGAAAGAGAGTGCTATGGGACCTAGCCATATTATAAGAACAGACTTGAGAAGAGGAAAGTTGTAAGTAATACCTTTTTTCTGGTGGCTGTGGAAGGACTAAGTTGCCAGACAGAATAGATAAATATTTTCTATTATCAATAGAGCTACAGGTTAGAGATCCCTCAAAACTTGGAGGTATGAGTGAGGTTTTCCTCCAAAGAACACTTGAATGTCTCATGAGAGGAAAAGTCAGCCTTAAACACCTGCTATGGCCAGAGGAAAAAGCCAGCTTTTGATATGCCAATTATGGGGAACTTACTAGAGTAGTTACAGACCACCCAGATTCTTGCCCAGAGGCAAGAGAAGTAGTTCCAGTGAATAATATTTTTAAATGGACAGGAGAAAGAAAAACTAATGATTCTATTTCAAGTGGCATGCCTATTCAATATATCAAATATACAACATACATATAGAAGCAACAATGGAAAGGTTCACCCACACAAATAGGCAAATATAATTAAACATCGTGGTTTCAAAGCAGAAGATAATTTAAGAAACACTTGGTGTCTGAGCTTTGTATTGGCTGGGGAGTAATGAGAGCTCCTTGATGTCTAGTAAGTTATGTTTCTAGCCTTTGGCTTTGTATTCGAGATTTTACTACATGACCTCTGTATCCACATCTGTCCCTGAAAAGTCTCATTTCCCATCGCTCTCACATGCACAGCCTTTGGCATAGCCAAGCAAACTACTTGTTATCACTGTCATTACTTGTATTCAGTTTTCCATTCTGCCACATCCAAAGAAATACTTCTCACTATTCAAAGAATCCTCAGGACCAGGGAAGATACAACCACTCACTGGTTGTGCCTTAGGGTTATGTTTTCATGGCTGCTGACTTCCTAGCCCTATTGGGGCTCAGTGGTTCTCATATATATAATATATAGGACTACATATTATAATTATCCAAGGGGCTTTAAAAACAATAGCACTGGCTAGGGCTGCACCCCATAATAGCTGAACCAGAATCTCAGGGGTTTGGTGCTAGGTAAGTGTTTTCTTGGAGTTTGGGCTTTGATTTTAAGCTCCCCAAGTAATTCCAAAGTTCAGCCAAGACTGAGTCTATATGGAGTAAGGTACAGCACAGGTAATCAATTTCTTAATGTAGAAGAATGTATAGGTTTGCTAAGTTGGCCCTTCTGAGAAATTCTGATAAAAATTCAGCTGGTTTTGCAGGTTTTTAGTATTCTATGACAGATAAGAGTGGGATTAAATATGACTATGAATCAAATTTGGGGTCTGGGAAAACAGAAAATAGACTGAAAGAGGAGAAAAGAGAAAATGGCTGTGCCAGAGCAGTGGTTCTAAATGCTGAATACATAGCAGTATCACTGGGCTCCTAAAATATATCTATGCCAGGGCCTCAGCTCCCACAGATTATGAGTTAATTGGTTTGGGTAGAACTCAGGCATCATGTAGTTTTAAAAAGCTCCCTGGCTGACTCTAAATGCACAGCCAGATTGAGAATCATTGCCCTTGAGAAAAAATAAGGTTAGTGTTGCCTGACACTGGGTTGTCAAATGAAGCAGATTCTTCCATGAAGCCTAGTTCCTTAAAGTACAGAGAATGAGGAGGTTGTGTCTATGAGAATGTTGTTAGTTAAAGGAATTTAGTGTTCAAGTCAGGGCCCCATATCTCAATCAATTTGCTCACGGGTTGTCTAGGCTGCCCACAAAAGCATTCTGTTCATAATTAGGTGCATGCATAAAAAAGAAAAAAACAAGGAGACTTTGTATTGGGGTTCTCCAGAGAAATGGGGGAAAGGGGAGGAGGAAGGGGGGGGAGGAGAAGGAGAAGAAGAAGGAGGAGGAGGAAGAGGAGAAGATGGAGGAGGAGGGGGGGAGGAGGAGGAGAGAGAGGAGATGAAGGAGATGGAGGAGATGGAGATGATGACGAATATGGGAATCGGCTCACACAATTACAGAAGCACAGAAGTCTTAGGATATGCTGTCTGCAAGCTGAAGAACCAGAAAAGCTCGTGGTGTAATTCAGCCTAATTCTGAAGGCCTGACAACCAGCAGAGCTGAAGGTTTAGTGCCTACTCGGGAGGCCAAAGGCCTGCAAACGAGGGGATCGGGGAGTTGGAAACTGTTTTAAGTCCAGTTCTAAGGCCCAGAAACCAGGAGTTCCAATATCCAAGGGCAGGAGAAGATGAATGTTCCATCTCAAGGAGAGAAAAAGAAAATCACCCTTCCTCTTCCTTTATGTTCTACACAGGACCTCAAAGGATAGGATGATGCTTAGGCACCTTGGTAAGGGCAGATATTCTCTACTCATCTAACGATTCCAATAGTAACCTCTTCCAGAAATGCACTCACAGACACACCAGAAATAATATTTTACCAACTATCTGGATGTCCCTTAACCCAATCAAGTTGACACATAAAATTAACCATCCCAGACCTAAAGAGGTTCTTTACCTATTTCTACAAGGTAGGGGTTCCTTAACAAAGATGGAGTATTATAGGATATTCTGTGATTTTTCTGTGGTAGATTCTTAGGAGATAGCCACTCTTTCTCTCCAGCACCTCCACAGCCTGAGTTTACCTCTCTTCATCTTGACTTCAAGATTAGCTATGTGTTTTACTTTAACCAATGAAATATCAGCAGACAAGACATGACAAAGGGCTTGACAAGTTCTTAAGAGACTGAATCAGCTCTGCTGTGGATATAAGTTCATGTCTTGATTTTTTGATGGTCTGAGGAGGATGCATGACACTTTGAGCAGTCACCTCAGCCAACTCCCAGACCTAAAGTGAGAAGTAGAGCCTCTCACCTCCTGCAACCTAAGGCAGAGCTGGCTGGGGAAGGCCGACCTAGGGCAGATGAGTCTGGCCACTCTGCAGATGAATAAGCTAAATAATTTTTTTTTATGCTGCTGTAATTTTTCGGTTGGTTGTCATTTGGCCATATTATGGCCAAGGATAACGCATTTGCTTTTCACATAAGGGTGTGCTTTCATCCTTAACATGTTTTCCCAAACTGAATCAAAATCTACTCTTTTAAGAAGACTTGTAACATGTGGGAGGTGAATGTATTATCTCATTTCCTCACTGTCCCTTCAAACTAATATAGTATACTAATCCAGTATTGAGTTTTATCTTTTAAAGAATGTTCTGTGAACACTTGTATCAACAAAAAGGATTGAAGTCTACTTGAGGAAACCTACAGCATTTTTTTTTTGAGGTGGAGTCTCACTGTCACCAGGCTGGAGTGCAATGCCACGATCTCAGCTCACTGCAACCTCTGCCTCTCCACGTCAAGTGATTCTCCTGCCTCAGCCTCCCAAGTAGCTGGGACTAGAGGTGCCCACCATGACCAGCTAATTTCTGTATTTTTAGTAGCGATGGGGTTTCACCACGTTGGCCAGGATCATCTCGATCTCTTGACCTCATAATCCACCCGCCTTGGGCTTCCAAAGTGCTGGAATTATACATGTGAGCAACAGCACCTGGCCTATTGCATTCTTTAAGTGCTTTATCTACTAATTGCTGGTGTTCATCACAGCATTAAGTAGCTTAGGCTTAGAACCAACCTATGTGACAAATATTAGGGAATAACTAAGTAACATTTGGAATTTTCATAAACTGTTTTCCCATATTTAAAAAAATAAGCTTATTAAACTTATTATGAGGTGATATTATTTAAACAAAGTAAATATAAAATTGCCTGTAAGCCACAGTTTCAATTATATAAAATATGTATAAAAAGTTCAAACTAAAGTATATCAAGATGTTTGCGGAAGCTGTCTCTGAATAAGGGCGTTAAGAGTGATTTCCTTTTTTAAAACCTTCCATGTACTTCCTAAATTTTCTTTAATGAGCATATTTTGGTCTTACATTCTAAAAAAAAAAAAAAGCAACTTAAAACGGTAAGAAAGAAAACAGTTCCTGAGGGACTTGGAATTCTGAACAACACATGACTCAAAAGGGACAAAGGTCTTTCCTTTTTATAATGTATTCAGCTGGCAAAGTAAGATGATAATTGGCCTCTTCCCAGTTGGTGAAAGTTCTCTAATTCTAAGGAGTTCTCATTCTTCTTGGGGATCCCTACTGCCCACTCTCCCTTAGGAATAGTTCTGAATTTTAGTCTCAAATCCTGCACAATTCTTCTATATGTTGACTTACTTTTTCCTTATAATTAGAAACAGTTCCTACTAACAAATGGAGTTATTTAAATTTTACTTTTCCAGTATCACTAAATTATAGGAAGCCAAAGGTGTACAGGTAGCCAATGTACAATTTAAAGTCTCAATAAATGTCAAATTTGGCACTAAGCTTTGAATTTTGAAGGCCACTATTTATTTATACTGTGATAGTCACATTTTTGAATGACTGATCTTGGGCCAATGGATAAGTTTCTTATATGGAAAAACTCTATCACATTCATCTTTATTACTCTCATCACCTAGTAAAACAGGCAGCACACTGTTGGCAGGGTTGAAACACTGATACCTGGATTTACTCAGTATCTGAGACCAAAGACAGATCCTCCTTCTCAAAGACCGTGCAGTTAGGTGAGCCAAGTGATTAGTTCAAGCCAGTAAACTATGCTGGGACATGTTATCTATCACCTTAGAGCTGCAAAAGTGAAAAGTCTTTAAACGACCCTCTCAATTCTCTTTTCTAGCTGCAGCAAACCAGGAGTCCTGTGTGGAAAAGAGGAGGGGCTACAAGATGGAAGCAATTGGAAGCCCTGAATCACCACTTGGAAGGGAGGTATATGTGAGAACCACTGAGCCTGCAGAAGATTTTGCTTGAACAAGGAATACATTTTTATATGTTAAGCCACTGAAATATCAAGATTTGTTTGTTCCTGTAGCATTCTTTAAAGTTGACTTGAATTTAATTGGAAGCTTTTAATATTTCACTTTTAAAATATGTTTGCTGGCGTAACCAAAAGCACCTGAGCTTTTATTTTTATACTGAATGTTTCAGTATTTGTTAAATTTAACAAAGGGAGAAGATAGCCTCCTTTGTGCTGGCTACTTAATATCATAACCTAGAGGCTGCAGAAAAGATGTATAAGCTGCTTTGCTTATGCTCTAGGCTTCACATCTTGTTCCTGGGCTGCAGAGGAATTTTCCAAGCAAATTTCCAACCTATATTTAGATCTCTGGTGGTGGCCTCCAGGCAGTTTGTGGCACTGCATTAGGTACCAAACATGGGCTGTTACACAGATCATTCTTCACATATCCAGAAGTAACTTGGTAAATTGTTTTTGAAAAAAAAAATTTTAAGTAAATTAGAATTTTAAAAGTGCTTATACTATTACAGCCTTGAGAAGTGTAGGAACATGGCATTTCCTTATGGCTAGACATAACAGTTCTTCCTTTTCAGGTAGTTTTTTCTATAAAAGCTGGCTTTTACTTACTCAATCCGTTTGTCCCAATATGGATCAAGGTATAAAAAATGTCATACACTTGACTTAAGCATATGACAAATATGTGTTTAAAAACTCTTTTCTCTGGGACACTGAGTTTCCAAGCCTTTATGTAGACATTTGACCCATTTTACTGGAGTGGTAGATTTGTAAAACAATTAGTAATTAGGTTATTGACTGAATTTAATGGTTGCTAATTGATTCATTACCAATTAATCTAGACAAAATGATCAAATCACTTGTTTATTTCAGGCTTAGTAGCAATAAGAAGTCTATTACTTCTTTAAAAACATGGTGCATGGAAGCACCCCATGTTTAGTAACTAAATTGATTACAATTATGTATTTCAGGGTCTGTCTCCAGCTGCCTTGGCATCTGTTCCCATCTCTCTGCCTTCTCCTTTCCCTCAAATCTTTGAGTTCTTTGCGTAGAGGTAAGTCTCAGCAATGCCAAATCCTGTATTCACTTTTAGAAACTATAACAGCAGGAGCCTGCTGAATTTCACCTTCAGGGTGTCATAGATGTTTGCAGCTTCTCAGGTCTGTTCAGCATCTCCTCTGCAGTGTCCTTACTTAGACTGCCTGCTAAGGCTTGAGAAAGTCAGCGTTTAATCTTAGCATACCATCAAAGGGATGAAAGCTACTCCCTATCATTTTTTAAACAGCTAAATAATTCAAATTAGAACCACTAATGGTCCAGCCATATTAACAGGTGCTACAGTATATTAATTTCAAATAGAATAAAAAGGATTTTAAAGAAACAACCTTCTGTAAATCAAGTCTGAAACAAGATGCAATATGAAATAGACTAATGCAGTGAGGTTTTTTGTGCTTTGAAGACTTTACGTATTTGTGGGCAAGAGTTCAAAATTCAGCTCAGAAGGAATCGAGGCAGAAATGTCACGTTAAATGAAAAGAGAAAAAGAGAGAAAAAGAAAGCGTTTGTATAAAGTTTGGGGACATGTGTCCTCCCCTCCTTGATGTAGATGTGTCTACATCATCTACATGTAGGGCAACTGCATGACTGTTCAAAGGACCACAGACCTGTTAAAATGGCCCACCTTTGAAATTCTGTATTATTGTCCTAAAAATTCTACTTCCAAACTCACCAATTGGTCAGATGCAGAAACTTGCTGGTTTATTATTCTCCATAAAAAGATAGAAATTATTTATACAAAGCAATGATACTGCCAGGACTACTACAGTGTAATCCCAGACTATACAATATTGATAAACAAGTCTAGGTATATAAATAATTGTCAAACTATGATAATCTAAGGATGGGCTGGTAGAGTAAGATTATCTAGCCAAAAGCATCTCTATTTACAGATTATTTTTAAAGAAAATCCAATGCTTATGGAGTTTGCACTACTGTTAAGTGCAAACATGTAAGTGTTCTACTTTTCCAGATCAAAAATATTTAATCTACTATCAAGTGTGAAAGCACAATTAATATATAACTGTGGAATTGTTAAATTACTCCAAAAAGGGTATCCTTAAATTGGTTGTTTTTTGTCTATCACATAATTAGTCCTTCCATATTTTCTTGTTGATTTAAGAGCTCTAATTTCTATTCTTAGGTATTTCCATTAGAAGTATGAGCGTATATGATGATCAATGATAGACTGGATAAAGAAAACATGGCACATATAAACCATGAAATACTATGCAACCATAAAAAAGGATGAGTTCATGTCCTTTGCAGGGACATGGATGAAGCTGAAAACCATCATTCTCAGCAAACTGACACATGAACAGAAAACCAAACATTCACATGTTCTCACTCCTAAGTGGGTGTTGAACAATAACACATGGACACAGGGAGGACAGCATCATACACCAGGGCCTGTCAGGGGTAGGGGCTACGGAAAGGATAGCAGAGGGGTAGGGGGTTAGGGGAGGGACAGCAGGAGGGTGGGGGATTGGAGAGGGATAGCATTAGAAGAAGTATCTAAAGTGGATAATGGGGTGATGGATGCAGCAAACAACCATGAAACATGAATATCTAGGTAACAAACCTGCACGTTCCGCACATGTACCCCATACATGTGGAGTATAAATATGTAAAGTATAATAATTAAAAAAAAAATATGAGAGTATATAGATGGAGCTCTTGAGGGATGACCTTATTCCCATTCCCATACCTACTGACCTATTTAGAACAAACAATTTACAGACGGAAAAACTGAGACTCCAGGAAGCTGGCTCTAAAAAAGCCAACACAGCCTGTTCATGGTGGAGATGGAGGCTACACTCAATTACCCCACCTGTAATGTTAGTTGTTTTTCCAGCCCTCTTACTACAGAATATATATTTGCAGATATTACCTCCATTTTTTTTTTTGAGATATAGTTTCACTCTTGTTGCCCCGGTTGGAGTGCAATGGCGCAATCTCAGCTCACTGCAACCTCTAACTCTCAGGTTTAACCAATTCTCCTGCCTCAGTCTCCCAAGTAGCTGTGATTACAGGCATGTGCCACCATGCCTGGCTAATTTTGTATTTTTAGTAGAGACGGGGTTTATCCATCGTGGTCAGGCTGGTCTCAAACTCCTGACCTCAGGTGATCTGCCCCCACCTCAGACTCTCAGAGTGTTGGGATTATAGGCATGAGCCACCACATTCAGTCAATATTACCTACTCTTTCACGCTACATATCATCATGCTTCTCAATGCAAACTCAAGCTCCCTCTAAGACCCTTGTACAACCCCTTTGCTTTCATGATCACATGACTGAACACAAGGATGGACACTGAACATAGAGCCAATCCAGGATTTACTGAGTTGAAACCCACTCAAACACAACACAATATAATCCATGGAAGGATAGCCGAGTACCCAAACTCAAAGGTCATGAAGACTGACAAAAATGAATTATATGCAAATGGTACTGATTAATGAATACACAAATATTGACTGACACTTTTTTCTTGGTGATTGGTACTGTGTACAAAAGGATTGATTTGAATTTCGGTTGTAAAAGCAGTTGAATAGAAGGAAGCTTGTTTAGCAAAAAAATTATGAATGCAGTTAATATCCTCTTTCTGTGGCAGAATGCCAACATAAATGGTGGATCAGGGACCCCTAAGGAGTTGGAACCTCAATGCCAGGATACTGTCATTACTGGGATCAGGGGTTGGCAAGAGGACTCTAATGAGTCACTTAAATGTGCTGTGATGTTCCATGTCTAGATGGATAGGTACTGCCTTGCTCCATCCAAGATCTGGTGGGCCCAGGGGCTGAATGGAGCCCTGCGACATCCATAGCCAGTCCCTGACCTGGGGCAGAGAGCAACAGTTCTGTAGATAAGAAGTCCAGGCAGGATTAACTGGGTTTTCTGCTGAGAAAAATCAAAGTGTCGGTCAGGTTGGGCTTTTTCTTATCTGAAGCCAGAAGGAAAAACCCACATCCAAGTTCATCCAGGTTGTCCAATCTTAGGTTTCTGCTTCTTGGCTTTCTCCATGTTTAATTCAGCAACAGAGCATCAAATCTTTCCTATGCTTCAAATTTCTCTGATTTTCCTATCTGCTACCAACCAGAGAAAACTTTGCTTTTAAAGCACTCACATGATTTGATTAGGCCCACCCAGATAATCTCCCTACCTTAAAGCCAATGACTAATCTTTGCCATGTAATTTAACATATCACCAGAGCAACACCCAGGGCAAAAGTCATGGGCTATCCTAAAAATCTACTTATAGTAGTTGGAAATGTATAGATAGCATTTGAAAGTAACTTTCTTGAACTTAAGAAAACGTTAGGACTAGAAATTTACATTTGGATTCCATCACATTTTTAGGTGATAAACAAAATACCAACTCATGAGCAAATATAATACTACTGATTATGTAATATCTTTTACCATGCAATCACAACACACAAATGGCTAGGGCAATGTTTTTCATGTTAGATATTGTTGACATTATTTCTAAAAGTAATATAGGGTCATTTTTTTTTTTTGGTTCTTTAATGGATGCAAAAATAATACTGGGTCACTTTGACCTTTCATTTAGAAGGCTCAATTTCAATTTCTTTAACTTATTCTAGAAGGTGCAAAATGACTAGATTAGGCTTCCTAGATTCTAATCATTTCACACAAAACATAACTTACCTTTCAGATAATAGAGAAAGAGAGAGAGAGAGAGAGAGTGTGTGTGTGTGTGTGTGTGTGCATGTGTGTGTGTGTAAGGACTAAAATGTTTTCTGGCCTCAAAGAAATCAATCGCACACAAATGGGAAAACAGAAGTTAAAAGGTCAGGCAAAAGATAAGCATGAGATTACTTTTTTTTTTTTACTATTTTTATTTCAATAAATGAGTGGATTACACAGCATCAAATATATACATTCATTTTCAGCCATTATGTCTTTTTTAAAATCAGGATTCAAGTAGTTTTCTATAAAGGAAGACAAAAAAGAATTTGCTACATGTTTTTATTGGTTTAGAAAGCTTAAATTTTTAAATTAAAAAAAAAACTTTTCCAACTAAATTTTCTCTGTGTTTGTGAATTAAATTAAAGAAAATATATTTATGTTATTTAGTCCCTTTTCTTCTTCTCTTCCCTAACTTTTCTTCTTGAGAAATTTATCTATGTATCCATTTGTGGTTCATCCTCCCTTTGCAGGTGGCCTTCTCAAGTCATTAACAGACAAGGAACAAAATTAAAGACTTAGGCCAGGGACCATGGCTCATGCCTGTAATCTCAGCACTTTGAGAGGCTGAAGCAGGAGGATTGCTTCAGCCCAGGAGTTCAAGACCAGCCTGGGCAACACAGTGAGACGGTCTCTAACAAAAATAAATAAGGACTTAGGGAACTAAAGAAGGTCAAAAGTACCCCCAATGTTAAAGACTGGGAAGTAAGAACTGAGGAGTCAACCAAACTCTCTGAGACTTCTCCCAAGGAACACATAGCCTTTGTTGCCACACCATTGCTCCACCACTCTGTCTCAGGCATATAGAGCATCTGATTCAACTCAGCAAACCTACAGTGAGTGCTCACTACATGCAGTGAGTGCACTATCCTTCCTCCTCTTTCCTCCCAATTTACCAGTAAAAATCTGCTTAAAATAATGAATAGAGTAGTCGTTTTCAATATATTATTTGCACAAACACACACACAAAACTACATGCTAAAAAAGTTCACACTGCTACCATTCAAAATGTTCTATGTTGTATATTTGTGTGTGTCAGCCCGTTTAGCAGCAAATGAAGGTATGTGCAGGAAGGAATTACACTGGGTTTCATAAGGACCTTTTTTAATTGAGTAGAAATGTACATTGTCACAGGGTGCTCATTTTGCTTTAGATTTCTGCATGCTGTGGTTGGGTAAGATTTTAAATCAACAATGATAACTATAAGGAGGCCCTGATAATAACGGTTGCATACGCTACAGGTCATCTCACTCCATGCGCAAAAGCAATCTTGTAAAAGATGAAACACGATATTGTAATTAGAAATAGATGGATTCAATAAATATTAAGCAGTAAAAAATATTATTCTCTTAGCCATTTCCTTCTCAGCAGAACCTGCAATTCTGGCTCATCCTAATATCTGACCCATGAAATTAACATAAGAAGTTATTGAATAGCAAGAGAAGATGGAAAGAATTTAATGGGCATGGCTTTTTGGAATTCCAGTATGCATTTTGCAATTACAAATTGATGCTTCCTCCCTGGCTCACCACGACTGACCACGTCAATGTAAATGAGAAATGGTAACTGGCAGAAGGACAAAGGACACAAATGCATGCAAATCCATGAGTTCTGCTCCTAATTTCTAGGAATTACATTTTGTTATTTTGATAGAATTAGGCTTCAAGATCAGTTGTTTCAGATAACCACAAGAAACACAAATTTTAAACTATTGTGCATATATTTCCTGATTATTTAAAACCTGTTTGATCTATTTGAATATTTATTTTAATTGAATCACCCAAACTGGTCAAGTTAGTTCAGGTCCTACTGGCTTTCTTTAGAGAAGGCTTCATTTCCTCCTTCCCAACCAAAGAAACGTCAATAAACTCTTACGTTTAATCAAGCCCATCTAGTCTTCTCCCAGTCTCACTTTGCCTCCACACAGCCCTGAGCAGCAGCAGGAAGCAGGCCAAACTAGTTCTCTGCTAGCTAGTCTGATAATCTGACAGAGATGAATGCTTTTTAGGGAAGTTGCTGCTTTGCATTTTGGAAAATGGATACTAAAGGCAACCCAGGGATAAAATAAGGTCAGTTTTGAATATTCAAATTACTTGGTTCCTCTTTCTTTGAAATGTTGGTCTAACAGGACTCAAAACTATTCTTCAAATATTTTTCAATGAATAATAATAATAATAATACATAGCTCTTTTTTCATTTAACCAAAAATAGTCATTGTACCTATTCTCTAAACTAGTAGTCAAGTCTCATCCGGCTTTTCAGAATTTTGCTGATAGACAGAAGCTGGTATTAAGCTTATAAATCATCAGAATTTTTCTCAGGGTTTGGTTTAGAGAATTCCTTCCATCTGTGTGTGGCAAACTTACTGCCTTCTAGAAAACTCTTTCTCTTTTAAAATACTAAAAGCGTCCCTGGAGTACTTTAAGAACAGAGAGCTGGCCTCAAGCCCTCTAATGCTTTTTTAAGTTGTAACTCTCCACAGGAAGCCTCAGGGCCTGGTGCCCCCCTGAGCCTTGCAGTCTTACTGACCACTATTCCACCTGCTCAAGCCCGGGCAGGTGCAAGGCACTTCTGACCTCACTCAGCAGCCCTTCTGATTCTTTTGGTTTAAGGCCTTAGAATGTGCGTGCTCTAAAATAACAGCTTTTGGATATTAGGCAAGTCCCCAGTGTCACACTAAACTCAGGGTACAGCAAAGGAAGAAAATAGCTAAAAATCAGATCAGGTGAAGCAAGGTAAAGGCCAGGTTCAAAGGAAAAGAGTAAATCAGAGAAGGTCAGGGATTCTACCCTGGGCCAAATGTAAGTCATGAATCAAAGCTAGATGTGTGACCAGGGATCATAAAAAAACTGGAAGTCAGGACATGGGAAAAGAAGACTGAGATGAGAAATAAACCTGGGTTTTAACTTCCCTCCACTCTGGGTCCCAATTTTCTTATCTGTAAAATGAAGTTTCAGTATGAAAATTATCTTAATCACCTAAATATTGTAAGTCTAGGAAGACCATGGGAATAGTGTATTAGTGAGGGCTCTCCAGAGAAACAAGATCAATAGGAGAAGAGAAGAAAGGAGAGGAGAGGAGAGGAAAGAGCGAGAGAGAGAGATTTACAATGCAAATAGGCTCACATAATTATGAAGGATGAGAGTTCTACAATCTTCCATCTGCAAGCTGGAGACCGGGGAAAGCCAGTGTTGTCATTCAGTCCAAGTCCAAAGTCCAGGGAAAGGATGGGACATGGCGGGACAATGGCCTAAGTCCAGGTTTGAGTCCAAAGGCCTGACATGTTTGAATGGGGTGGTCATACAGACCATGTTCTACATTGCACAGAATAAATAATTCTGAAGAGAAAAAGAAAATGGTAGACACAGAGCTGAGATGTGATGCAGAATGCAAGAGAAGAGAAATCAGCATTAACTAAGTTCCTGACTTTGAGCTCATGTTACACTCTCATTGCGGGTCCCCTGGGAAGCTGTGTTCATTTCACTGCATTCTTTCAGGGACTCAGGCTAATGGGAGATTTATCTTGACACATGCTTTCTAGATCACTGAAATAGGAAAAGCTAGAAAATCGTACACCGGCTCTAGTTTCCACCCCAAAGTGATAATGTCACATCTGCTTACATTTCATTAGCAATACCAAGTCACATAGCTCTAACTTTGAAGGGTATGAGAAAATGAAATCTTCTCTGCTATGTGCCTAGAGGGTAGAAAAATTGAGTATGAAATCCACACCAGCCTTAGGTTCTTTACCTTCCAAATATAAATATATACAAGTTTTGGCCAGGCGCAGTGGCTCACGCCTGTTAATTCTAGCACTTTGGGAGGCCAAGGCGGGCAGATCACCTGAGGTCAGGAGTTCAAGACCAGTCTGGCCAACATGGTGAAACCCATCTTTACTACTAATAAAAAATTAGCTGGACGTGGTACTGCACGCCTGTAATCCCAGCTACTTAGGAGGCTGAGGCAAGAGAATCGCTTGAATTCAGAAGGCAGAGGTTGCATTGAGCTAAGATCATGCCACTGCACTCTAGCCTGGGCAACAGAGAGAGACTCCGTCTTATTAAAAAAGAAAAAAAAAGACCAGGCTCGGTGGCTCACGCCTGTAATCCCAGCACTTTGGGAGGCCGAGACAGGCGGATCATGAGGTCAGGATATCAAGACCATCCTGGCCATGGTGAAACCTCATCTCTACTAAAATACAAAAAGTTAGCTGGGTATGGTGGTGCACGCCTATAGTCCCAGCTACTCAGGAGACTGAGGCAGGGGAATCGCTTGAATCTGGGAGACGGAGGTTGCAGCGAGCCAAGATTGTGCCATTGCACTCCAGCCTGGTGAAAGAGCAAGACTCCATCTCAAAAAAATAAAATAAAATAAATACACACAAACACACACACACACACACACACACACACACACACACACACACACCTTTTTTCATCTTTAAAACCTATGCATGTGCACCCAAAGACAAACAAATACACAAAGAGCCCCCAAAAAACTCCTTCAAAGCTCTGTCCCTCTTTTCTGTCAACCCTCTCTCCTTTTCGTATGCAGGTTTCTTAAAAGAATTGTCTTCATTTGCTGCCATTACTTTCTCCTTCATATAACCATTTTTTCTTGGTTTCTAGCTCTTGTTTGAAACAGTTCTAACCATGGTCGCTAGTGACCTATGTGTGGTTAAATTCAATTAACACTTTTTAGTCATTATTTTTCCTGCTCTGTCTCTCTCTACAACATTTGCTGCTATAAATTATTCCCTAACCTCATCATTTTCTCCAACTGTAATTTCAGTGACACCACTGCTTCCCTCCAAAATCCTGATCCATTCTTTCTCCTCTCCCTCCTTCTCGCTACATGCACCCATGAAGCTCTCCTTCAGTTATGTCATCCTTTCCTTTGGCTTCACTAATTATTTATACCTCAGTGACTCCCAAATCTACATCCCTACCTTTGATCTCTCTTCCAACCTGAAAAACTACCTGCTAGAAATCTCCATTTGAGAGCCCTTAAAGTTCTTCACATGTAATATCTCCAAAACAGAATTTATCACATTTTTCATTAAAATCTGCTTCTTGTTATTTCTTAGTTCAGTGAATTATACCACCATTTCCTAGTCACCCAAGTGAAGTATCTAGGAATCACCTGTAGCTTCTTTTCTTTCTTCAGTCCTTTATTTTTGGTTACAAGGTCACTGTTATGATTTCTCATTTGGTTTACTATACCAGCCTCTTGAAGTTTCCTCTGCCACCACCACTAACCCTTAAGTCTTAGTCACAGATGATCAGATTCATCTTTGTAAACATAACCATGTCACCCCCTTGCTTAAAACCCTTCAATGTTTCTCAGTGCCTTTAGGCTATAGTCCAATATCATTCCTGTGGATTATAAGGTCTTCAAGATCTGCCCATCATTGCTTCACCAGTTGTATTTCTTGCCTTGGCCCTCTCCCTCTGTAAATTTCAGCTATATTGCATTACCTATAAGTTCCAGAATGGGCTCTGATAATTCAAATCTCCATACCTTTGAGCATGCAGCACTTAATACCTTTCTTTTCTATTATCTGCCTGGTTAACTCCTTTGAGTCTTAATTCACTTAGTTTTTTCAAGAAATCTCCTCTGATCCTCCTAGTCCTGATCAAGTATGCGTTCTACAAGCAACTTAAACCTACCTCAATCTCAATAGTACTTATCACAATTATGCTTTTCTAGTTAAAATTTCATTTTTCTTCCCTGTTATGAGTTTCATAAGGAAATACTTAGTTTTCACTCATTATTGTAGACTCAGGGTCTAAAACAGTATCTGACACATATGAGGAAGTCAATAAATACCCATTAAGTAAATTAATTAGGCCCAATTTTCTTATGAAAACAAAATTGTGGAACTGTGCTCAAGGAGACAGAGAGCATGGAGGAAAAATATGGCATATATATATATGTATATATATATATATGTATTGATCCTTAGACTAATATATGTATAATTGGGTTATATAATTAACTCCTCCAGAACTGGTCCAAGTCACTCTGCAGTAGTGCCCTTTATCAGATCCCTGGATATGTCACGGTACACTTGCCCTCTTGTGATACCTCTTTCTTTTACATTTACGATTCAGTTTGAGGTATAAGTGACTTAATCATATATCTTTCATGTGTTAACTTGTTGTTAAAAAATAAACACATATCAGTCACGTGTGGTGGCTCATGCCTGTAATCCCAGTACTTAGGGAGGCTGAGGCGGGTGGATCACAAGGTCAAGAGATAGAGACCATCTGGGACAGCATGGTGAAACCCTGTCTCTACTAAAAATGCAAAAATTGGCTGGGCATGGTGGTGCACACCTGTAGTCCCAGCTACTAAAGAGGCAGAGGTTACAGTGAGCCAAGATCATGCCACTGCACTCCAGCCTGGCAACAGAACAAGACTGCATCTCAACAAAAAAAACATAAAATAAAATAAACATATATCTATCAAAGACCTAAAGTGTTGGTTTCCCTGGAGAAGTCAAGTTCCTGTCCTCAAGGAGTTACAGGCTAAGGCAAAGAGCTAGGTTTCCAGCCAATGGAGGGAGCACTTTCATTGTGTAAACATGTAAACGCTGTGTAAAGAAATAGCATTACAGAAAAGAGCTTGAAAGGTGAAACCCCCTCATCTCAATTTGAGTTTCAGCTCTTGCTTAATATTACTAAGCAAATGACTCTTCCTTCTGTTACTTCATTTCCTCATCTGTGAAATGTATAAAATAAGAAGATATTAAAATAAAATATAGGTTATAACAGCAATGATAATAATTATACGAAGTTTAATTGATAGGATATCACTTTATAATAACAGCTATTATCTACTACACAATTCCTTGGTAGTATTAATTTTACATTCTAGATATTATTTCATTCTTACAACAACCCAATGTAGCATTATAATCTCCATGATACCAACAGAAAAATAGTAGTTCTGACTCACTATCACACAGCTGATGAGTCTCAGAGCCAGAATTCAAATCAAGATTTGTATTACCCAAAGACTAGGGCTGCTAACTACTATGCCACATTGTCCACTTTTAAACTGTCATACAAATGTAGCTTATATACTCAATCATTCATATTTAAGCACTATGACAAAGTAGAGTCCACACTATAAGCAAAAGTTATACCAAATAACAAAATGGCCAGATTTTTCCATCTGTAAAATGAGTGCATTGGATCACATTAAATGAGACACTGCATATCAAGCACTCTGCACAGTCCATGACACAAAGTATTCAAAAATGCTACCTATCATTATTATTTGATTGTTGCTAAGTCCCTTTCTATATCAACTTTCTCTAATTCTGTGACATTTCATCCACATACATTTTGTTAAAGGGCTAGGGTAACACATAATAAGATTTATATCAAAAGATACAGATAAGCTGGATGATTATTTGTGGAGGCCATGAAGGCAGAGGTAGCTCTTTGGGACCCTACAAAACACAAGTTCAGATGAAGTACCACAATTATCTAAGAATTCTGTTACCATTTTTCAGGTCTTGAGGATCTGCTCCCAACTATTCTAAATAGTCTAGGCTCAGTGTTCATTCTCCAGCCAGTTGGGAGCACAATCTGTTCATGAAGTTCCCAGTGGATTTAATGCTGCTAGAAGGATAATCTCCACATTCTGTTTATCCAGTGGGAAGAGGGCCATGGAATAAGCCTGGTGAGGCCTTACTTTTCCATGGTCACTACATTACATTACATTACATTACATGTAATGTAGTACAGTACTTAGAAAAATACCAGACTCAAAATTCTCATTTGCTACAGGCTGGTAGCCACCAGTATCCTTCTTGTTTAACAAGCTTAGCTCATTGATTGTCATAAAGCGGGCAGAGATAAACAAGTATTGTTTTCCACCTGGAAAGCCAGTTAGACAAGTCAAGAATCCAGGGAGTAAGATAAGATTTTAGGGCCTGGTCTACATCAAAATCTAGGGCATAAAGGATGAATCATCAAGACAGTTAAAGCTATGCAGAAGAAGTCAGAAAAGGAAGGATTTAAAAGATAACAAGGGATCTTTCCAAACTCAAGCTTAGTTACTTCTATAATCTTCCGAAATCCCAATTTATAGATGAGGAAACAATTTCAGAGAATTCAGGTGATTTTCCAGAGGTTATAAAATTAGTAACATATTCAGGAGAAGGGATATTAAATAACTAAAAGTAAACAAATATTTTCAGATTTAAACAAGGTGATATTAGCGAGTAATTGAGATGAGAGTAATATTAGCTAGATGCAGTGTTTATTAGTTATATATTAGTACATAACAAATTACCACAAACTTAGCAGCTTAAAACAACACACATTACCTCATGTTTTCTGCAGGCAAAGAGTCTAGGCACAGCTTAGCTGGGTCCTCTTTTTAGGGTCTTAAGAGATAGCAATCAAGGTGTCAACTACATTGCATTTTCATCTGTAGGCTTGAATGGGGAAGAATCTACTTCCAAACTCACTCAAGTTCCTGGCAGAATTATTTATTTGCAGTTGTAAAAATGAGGGTTGGGCTTCCTGCTCACCATTGGTGGGAGGTGACCCTCAGCTCCTAGTAGCTGTCCATAGTTCCTAAACACAGGGGCTTTCCCAACATAGCTGATTACTTCATTGAGTCAGCAAAGAAATTCTCTAGCAAGACAGTCTTACATAATGTAACATAATCACAGGCATCGTATCTCATTGCCTTTACCATATTCTTTTGATTAGAAACAAGTCACAGATCCACTGACACTCAAAGAAGGGGATTATCCAAAGGTATGAACACTGCAGGCAGGGATCATGGAGGTCACCATAGAGTCTGCACACCAGACTGTGTCACAGAGAACTTTATAAAGGAGGTGAGGCCAGTGGCTTAAAAGGGCCAGACATGAAAATACCCAATGGAGGGCATGATAGATGGAGGGAACTGCACATATAAAGCCCCTGAGGTAGGAAAGAGCTCAGACAGGTAGGGCAATGGAAAGGAAGCCTGGATGGCTGAAATATAGGAGAACAGGTGGAAAACAGTACAATTTCATCACAAAAAGATTAGATAATTAAGCAGGAGCCAGAGCACACATAAGAAAGCACCAGGACCTCCCAATCATCAGTTGAGACTTTATTCTAAGCTTATTTTGATTTTTTCATTCAGACAACATGTATTATGTTGCCCACTATGGCCAGGCACTGTGCTTCGTGTTGAATGAAAATCTAACTTTTTTTTATTCGTTTCTGGCCACTAACTCTACTAGAATAAATTCAGATAAACACCTTCTGTTGCTTCTATGTTGACCCTAGGCAAGAATGATGTGCCCAAGTGGTACAACCAGGAGAGCCATAAACAACATCCATGTAAAACATTAAAGCCCAGTGAAAATGAAGATTGTACAATTTAATTCTACTTTGCTATCTGCCTGGTATGTGTGAGGCCTTAAAAACAACAACAAAGCTATATTTATCAGTGTTTCAGATGGCTCCAGTATCTCAAGAAAGAATAGAAACAAGAATCTTCCACGATCTCATTTTCTCACTTCATTAGTTTCTCTCCAACTAGTCTGTCTCCATCGCCACCTGATGCACGTCCAAGATGCTTTTAAATGGGCTGCAATATGAACATTCCAGTAATGTCTTTATCATTGAGATTAAAAACACTTCAGCATTTTGCTACAGTATTAATAATACAAAGGAAAGCTCATTCCAAGACTTTTCCTAGTCATTCTTTGTGCCTATGCCCTGCAAGAGGCATAAGAGTTTGTGAGTTAGTCATTGACAATAGGAGAAATTATCCACATTCAGTCGAAAAAGCAGTGTGACCTTCTCTCCAGAATGTAGACATGTGGGAACAGTAACAAGCCTATATGAAACACAGCTGGTATTCATTGTGAATTGCGAAGTTTGAAAATAAAAACTGGATCACAAAGATACTCTGATCTACGTAGAATCTACAGCTTATACACACGTTAGTTACACATGAATTCAGTTTCCACTAAACCAGAGGCCCCTGACTCACAGCCCAATATAGTACTTGTCTGTGGCCTGTTAGGAACTGGGCCACACAGCAAGAGGTGAGCAGCTGCAACCCAGTGAAGCTTTATCTGTATTTATAGCCACTCCCCATCACTCACATTATTTCCTGAGCTCCGCCTCGCGTTAGATCAGTGGCAGCACTAGATTCTGATAG
Source organism: Plecturocebus donacophilus (assembly GCA_004027715.1). Classification (NCBI taxonomy): domain Eukaryota; kingdom Metazoa; phylum Chordata; class Mammalia; order Primates; family Pitheciidae; genus Plecturocebus; species Plecturocebus donacophilus. The sequence goes on from PVKP010015207.1 coordinate 38,063, forward strand.
GAGTGCAAACCCTGTTGTGAACTGCACATGCAAGAGATCTAGGTTGCTCATTCTTTATAAAACTCTTTTTAAATTACAATAGTTTGGGGAAGAACAAGTGATGTTTTGTTACATGGATAAGTTTTTTAGTGGTGATTTCTGATATTTTGGTGCACCCATCACCTGAACAGTGTCCACTGTACCCAATGTGCAGTCTTTTATCCCTTACTCCTATCTCACTGTCCCCCCTGAATCCCAAAGTCCATTTATCATTCTTATGCCTTTGCATGCTCATAGCTTATCTCCCACTTATAAGTGAGAACTTAAGATGTTTGGTTTTCCATTCCTGAGCTACTTCACTTAGAATAATATCTCCAACTTTATCTATCTAACTATCTATATCTATATCTATCTATATCTATCTATCTATATCTATATCTATAGACATAGATATAGATATAGATAGATATATATACACATACACACACACACACACATATATGGATATATATGAGTTTATCCATACTTTGACTAATGGGCATTTGGGCTGTTTCCATATTTTTGCAACTGCAAATTGTACTGCTATAAACATGCATGCACAAGTGTCTTTTTCATATAATGACCCAGTAGTGGGATTATTGGATCAAAAGGTAGATTTACTTTTACTTCTTTGAGGAATCTCCATACTGTTTTCCACAGTAGTTGTACTAGTTTTCATTCCCACTGGCAGTGTAAAACTGTTCCCTCTTCACATCCAACATCTATTATTTTTTGATTTTTTAATCATGGCCATTCTTGCAGGGTAAGATGGTATCACATTATGGTTTTCATTTGCATTTCCCTGATAATTAGTGACGTCAAGCATTTTTTAATATATTTGCTGGTCATTTGTATATCTTCTTTTGAGAATTGCCCATTCATGTCCTTTGCCAGCTTTTTGATGGGATTGTTTTTCCTTGCTGATTTGTTTGAGTTCCTTATAGATTTTGGATATCAGTCCTTTGTTGAGTGCAGAGTTTGTGAATATTTTCTTCCATTCTATGGGTTGCCTGTTAACTCTGCTGATTATTTCTTTTACCGTGCAGAATCTTTTTAGTTTAATTAGGTACTATCTATTTAACTTTGTTTTTGTTGCATTTGTTTTTGGGTTCTTGGTCATGAACTCTTTGCCTAAGCCAATGTCTAGAAGAGTTTTTCCAATGTTGTCTTCTAGAATTTTTATGGTTTCAGGCCTTAGATTTAAGTCTTTAATCCATCTTGAGTTGATTTTTTATAAGGTGAGAGATGAGGATCCAGCTTCATTCGTCTACATGTGGCAGCCAATTATCCCAGCACCGTTTGTTCAACAGGGTGTCCTTTCCCCACTTTATGTTTTTATTTACTTTGTCGAAGGTCAGTTGGCTGTAAATATTTGGCTTTATTTCTAGATTCTTTATTCTGTTCCATTGGTCTACATGCCTATTTTTATACCAGTACTATGCTGTTTTTGTAACTACAGGTTTGTAGTATAGTTTGAAGTCAGGTAATATGATGCCTCCTGATTTGCTCTTGTTGCTTACTCTTGCTTTGGCTAAGTGGCCTCTTTTAGGGCTCCAAATGAATTTTATGATTCTTTTTTCTAGTTCTGTGAAGAATGATGATAGTATTTTGATGGCAATTACATTAAATTCGTAGACTGCTTTTGGCAGCATGGTGATTTTCACAATATTGGTTCTACCCATCCATGGGCATGGGATATGTTTTCATTTGTTTGTGTCATCTATGATTTCATTCAGCAGTGTTTTGTAGTTTTCCTTGTAGAGGTCTTTTACCTCCTTGGTTTGGTATATTTCTAAGTATTTAATTTTTTTGAAACTATTGTAAAAGGGGTTGAGTTCTTGATTCTCAGCTTGATCACTGTTGGTTTACAGCAGAGCTGATTTGTGTACATTTATTTTGTATCCTGAAACTTTACTGAATTCATTTATCAGATCTAGGAGATTTTTGGATGAATCTTTACAGTTTTCTAGTTATACAATCTTATCATTAGCAAACAGTGACAGTTTGACTTCCTCTCTACTAATTTGGAGGCCCTGTATTTATTTCTCTTGTCTGACTGCTCTGGCTAGGAATTCTAGTACTATGTTGAATAGAAGTGATGAAAATGGGCATCCCTGTCTTGTTCCAGTTCTCAAGGGAAATGCTTTCAACTTTTCCCCATTCGGTATAATGTTGGCTGTGGATTTGTCATAGATGGCTTTTAATACCTTAAGGTATGTCCCTTATAATGCCTGATGATCTGTCACTGTCTCCCACCATTTCCAGAAGGGGACCATCTACTTGCAGGAAAACAAGCTCAGGGCTTCCGCTGATTCTACGTTATGTTGAGTTATGTAATTATTTCACTATATATTATAATGTAATAATAGAAATAAAATATATAATAAATGTAATGCACTTGAATCATCCTGAAACCACACCCCAATCTACCGTGGTCCATGGAAAAATTGTCTTCCACGAAACTGGTCCCTGGTGCCAAAAAAGGTTGGGAACTGCTACACTAAATGATCCTGAGAGTCAAGAATTCTAATTATTACACTGTAGAAATGAAAAAGCAGAAGTTGTGTGGCTCTCCAAAAGTCACATGGTTAATAATTGGTACACTAGAATTTGGATTTGCTGATTCTTCACCTGACACCTCTTCAATTTTATCAGTTGATATTGTCATTGTTACAAAGCAAAAATCGATGTAATTTTCCTACAACAGTATAGTTTTGTTCAGAAATATTAAGTGAGAACAGCCTGCTAAAGAGTTTTGCTAGGCAAGGTACAAAGGTGAACAGGACACATTAAACTCACATGCTCATACACCCAGAGATATACATACAGACACGCAAAGCATTTGCCTAACTTAACATTTTTAAATTAACAGTATTGACCCAAGGATTAGGTATGAAGATTCCATTCATTAATTTTACATAGCCTTAATCTAAGCAAAATGTACCAATCAAAGCAGAGTTCTACAATGTATGCCTAAAACTGCCATATCCGGGTAACTTAAGGGAAAATTCTATTGTTAGTTTTCCCATGTACAATGAAACCATTTAAAAAGTAGTTATTGTCCAGGCGTGGTGGCCCATGCCTGTAATCCCAGCACTTTGGGAGGCCAAGGTGGGCAGATCACCTGAAGTCAGGAGTTCGAGACCAGCCTGGCCAACACGGTGAAACCCCATCTCTACTAAAAATACAAAAAAAAAATTAACCGGGCATGGTGGTGCATGCCTGTAATCCCAGCTACTCAAGGAGGCTGAGGCAGGAGAATCACTTGAACCTGAGAGGCAGAGGTTGCAGTGAGCCAAGAACACACCATTGCACTCCAGCCTGGGCAGGCGGCTGAGAACAAGACTCCAACTCAAAAAACAAAAGTAGTTGTTTCACACATTCTTTTTATTTATATATTTTTATTTTCCAAAGGCTATGTTGAGATTAGGCAGAGCATCCTAATGTGTGGTCTATGGCTACCCCAGCACTAAAATCACTTTTGACTTTTAACCTTTTCAAGTTTTGCTGAATTCAATATTTCAATCAAACCCTGAGAAAATCAGGGTTCCACAAATGCTGGCCCTTCCTCTAGAATTATACTGGAAAATGAACTTTTAAATTTTAATTTTTAAACTGTTTTAAAATTTGTATATACCAACCAATATATTAATATGCAATTTCATAAACACTTTGATCATGCATAATTGGCTGTTTTAATTTTTCATCTCAGCTTAATATGTCATGTTTATATGGTAACATGCATCAGCTTCTAAAATGAGGTGACAATTCTAAGAGTAACTGAAGCTCTTGGGGTCATGTACATCCCTGCAATTGAGACTATTAGGGATGCCCTAGTCTTATACTTCTACTATTCTCATATTACCCTCAGATAATAATCAAATTATTTAAATTGTGCATCAGAGAACTCAGAATCTCCAAGGAAAAGATTTTCATTCCAATAAATGCATTCTAAAGAATACTGAATGCACGAAAATAGATTTAGAAAGAGACTGTGGGCTTTTGAAATATCATTGGATTGATTTTCTTCACATTTTCTAGTTACAAAAATATCTTTAGGTAGAAGAAAATTGTCAAGGTGTTGGGAAATTGAGGGAGAATTTGGGATCTGAGACTGGATTCAACCTGAGATCCTCAGTTTCTTTCTATGTAACATTTGGATAAATATCCACCGTAGGATTTTTATGAGAATTTGTGAGAGTCTTACTAGAATGTATGAAAATTAAACAACAAATATAAACATAGACATACTAAATAAACATAATAGCAATAAATATAAAATTTATAACGTCCTAAGTGGCACCATGAAGGATTTTGAAAAGCCATAAATATGGCACTTGACAGCTTGAGGCTGGATAGAGACAGGCAGATAGCCTTGTATCTGCAAATAGGGTTTTGTCTATTCAACTGGTTATCTTCAACTGTAATCTTGTCAATTTCTCCAAGCCTCTTATACTTGGCCTAGTTACACCCATGACTTGATCCCTCTTTCTCCTTCCTTCCATGACTCCTGATAACCTTTCCTGTCACAGAACACCCTTCTCCCCACCCCTACTTCCAATATAGCCAAGGGAAGCTTCTGTCACTTGGCCTTGTGCAAGCTCACTTGGAAAGCCCTCTGCTGCCCCCATCAGTCATTGTGAGGCAGCACCCACAGACTCAAGGTTCTCTCCTGTCCAATAAACAATGAAAATTTGGTTTCCATTGAGTTGTATTAAAAGGAATGTTAATCTGAACTTTACAATAGAAGAAATAAAGAAAACATATTGTGATATGTGAATTTTTATGGGTTGCTTGTGCTATATTATGCTGAAGAATTTTTCTAAGGTATTATAGGGAGTGACAGAGAACCTCCTAATTTGTCCAAACCCTTTACAAAGCTGGCAAGCCCTTTTGATGAATTCCGTCCGACAAGAGATTCTAGGATGGTCTTGTGACTAAGATTACAGTAAGGTGGGACACTGAGAAGCCTGGTGAATTTGCAGCTCAGTCCTCTAAAAACAAAAAAGAAAGAGAAAACGTGAAAGAGGGAGAAGTAAGGTCAAAATAGTGATTAAGAATTTTGAAGTCAAACAGACCTGACTTTGATCTCTGTGATAACTGCAACTTTGGATAAGATACTCAAACTCTCTAAACTGGAGTTTCTTCTATAAAATGGTAATAATAACTACCTCATAGCATTATTGTATTTTTATTATTATTATACTTTAAGTTCTGGGATACATGTGCAGAATGTGTAGGTTTGTTACATAGGTATACACGTGCTATGGTGGTTTGCTGCATCCATCCCCCAACATCTACATTAGGTATTAGATTATGCATTGCATGACCTTCAGCATAGTGCTAGAACATAGCACTATCATTATTTTAAATGGTTTTCACAAGTTTTTATCTGGCTATTATGGAATGTGATGGATGGCAGAAATAAGACAAATTTATAATTATATTGAGTAAGGTCTATCAGATGCTACTATATTTAGAAGTTATATCTGAACAAAGAGCAAACATGAAATATGTTTTGAGAAATTACAACCTTATGTATTCTGTTTGAATTTTAAACTTATTATTCATTTAAAACACTTGCTAAGGTAATTAAAAGTCCAAAGCATAACAAACAGCATGATCTTTTTACTGTGATCATATCAAAATTTCTGGCTTCTTTACAAAGAAACAGAACCAATTTGAGACAGATGTTTTGTGTGTTTATTATGTTTACATATATCTTAGTTATAAAGCAACAAAGCCAGGAAACCACTGTGAATAAGCAGGATGGCGAAGTTTATAGACCTAATGTAGTAATTAGAGCCACAGTAACAGATTTGCGAGAGGAATTTGTTGTAGTTATGTGCTGTAAATGATTTTCCATCGCACTTCTATCTCTTTATGTCACGTTCACTCATCCTTTCACCATATCCATGCCAGATGACTGTTTTTTAAGTTTCAAGCGGAGGGGCCATACACATCCAGTACATCTCTCAGGATATTCACAGTATTGCTTTGCTATGCTCTTTCCTTATTCTCGGCTTCCACACTTGGCTTCCTACTGAGATTTGAATCCCAGTCACTGAACTCTCCTGTATATCGTTGTAATGACTTTCCTTTTACCATTTGGGCTTTAACTTTTCTACCTAGTTACTGTATTAGTTTAAACCCCAGGGTTCCAAGCCCTAGGACTCCCACTTCCACTCAAAGTCAGACTGGTCCAGCCCTTCTTCTTATATTACGGGAATGAAGATAAAAACACGGTAAACCCAAGAAAACAGTATTAAACTTCATATGATAGACACACATTTTTTAATAGCAAGTTACTCCTATGCTGTCACTATTCCCTATACCAGGACATTTCTAAATTTACAGAAAATACAGTGTTACAGGGAATACGCACAGGTTTAAGACAAATCTCCCTCCCGAGAGAGATTAGATATAAACAAAGAAGTTGAAAAATGTATACAATATTGAAATCTGACTTCAGTTCAACTGAGGACTCCTACTTCTTGCCAAATTTATGCTCTAGCCTGAAACAACAAAAAAGGGCAAAATATTCTTTAAAAATTATTTTCACAATGTTGGATGTCAGGAAGTGAAGGAAAGTGATCCCTGGAGGGGGGGCGGGGAAACAGAAAAAAAAATGAGAAAAATGAGGTGATCCCTATAATTATTATAGCTTACATCTTTAAAAGGTTTTATTTTTTATTTTTATTGTGTTTTAAATTATGGTGCAGGTAGGAGAAAGCTGAGCCCAGCACAATGAACCAACTGACTTGAGGAGACAGAGCTGAAAGTCTGTGAAGGTGCTATAGTTCTTAAGGCAATGCACCAGAAAAGAGAAAACTGGACAGAGGAAGAACTCCTAACATTTGGACAGAGACCTCCTCAGTGTTCAGCTGAGTAATGATCAGCAAATGTATTGAGGCTAAGGAAAGAATCCCCCAAAAGGATTAGCGGTAACTGTGCCCAACACTCACCCAAGACAGGCATAGAACAGTGCCTGTTCCTACCTGGCAAAATAGAAATCCTTGTGACTCGCTTAGCATTGGGTAGATTATACAGAAGGGTCTTGCCTCAGTAGGGAGAAGAAATTTTGCTTAAACTAAGCACTGCTATACTTCCATCTAGCAAATCTTAAAGGTAAGATCTAAAGAACCCAAATTTTTCTGAATAACTTAAGTACATTCCAGAACAAAGGCCACTAATAGTTATATAAATCAAAAGGTATACAAAAGCAAACAAGTTAAAACTCACAACACTTGAAATCCAATAACAAATTATTAGACAAACAGATGAGAAGGAAAATACAACCTATAATAAAGAAAGAATACAATCAATCAAAATTGACTCAGAATAAATGCAGATGTCAGAAATAGAAGACAAGAACATTAAAATAGTTGTTGCCACTATATAATCAGACCTTGAAAAATTAAAGTATGGAGAGGAGGATACATTTTTGAGAGATCCAAATCAAACTTTTAGAGATGAAACTACAGTGTGTGAGTTGGAAATAGACCTGATAAGATAAAGAATGTTTAGACACTGCTGAAGAAAAAAAATTAATGAACTTGAATACATAGCAACAGAACTTTCCAAAATGAAGAAAAAGATTTAAAAAATGAGTTTTTAAATAAATGAACAGAGCATCCATGAAGTGTGGAACAATATCAAGCAGCCTAATTATGTGTAACTGCAATCACTGAGTTTGGAGAGAATGGAGGTGGGATAAAAGAATATCTGAAGAAATCATACTCAAAACTTTTCAAAATTTGATAAAAACTAAACTTGTATATGCAAGAAGCCAAACAAAACCCAAGCACTAGAAACTGAAGACAGTAGGCCAAGGCACATCTTTTCAAACGGCTCAAAATCAATGATAAAGAGAAAGTATTAAAAATAGCCAGAGGAAAAAAGTCATATCACATACAAAGAAACAAAAATGAGGACTACAGTTGATTTCTTATCAGAAACAATGCAAACTAAAAGACAGTAAAACAACATCTATCAATCTAAAATTCTGTGCCCAGGGAAAATATCTTTCAAAAATGAAAATGAGCCAGGCAAGGCTGGCTGCACCTGTAATTGCAGCTACTTGAGAGACTTGAGGCAGGATGATCACTTGAGGCCAGGAGCTTGAGCCCAGCCTGGGAAACATAGCAAGACCTGTGCCTAAAAATACAAATAAACAAATACGAAGATGAAACAAAGACTTAGGTAGATATACAAAAACTGAAAGAATTTATCACCAGATCTTATGACAATAAATGTCAAGAAAGTCCTTCAGGCAGACAGAAAACAGTAGCAAATGGAAATAAAGATCTATTATTTCCATAATAAAGATCTATGGAAAATATGAAAAGCCCCAAAAATGTTAACAAAATGGGAAAATATATATCTTATTATCAAAGTCTCTTTTAAAAGATAATTAAATATCTAAGCAAAAATAAGGGTACATGGTTTATAACGCATGTCAAAGTAAAATGCATGATAATGATACTATAAAAGTTAAGGGGGAGAAAAGAATATACTGTTGAAAATGTCTTAGAATTCTCATGAAGTGATATAATTTTATCTGAAGGTAGACTGTGATAAGTTAAACATGTATAATATAAAGTCTAAAACCGTGACTAAAATAGTTATAACTTATAAATCAACAACAGATAAAAGGCAATCATAAAAAAATATTAATCTAAAAGAAGGACAATAAAGAGGAAAAACTGGAATAAAAAGAGATAAGACAAATAGAAAGCAAATAGCAAGATGATCAACTGAAATGCAACCCTATCAATAATCACATTAAATGTAAATGTTTTAAACATCTCAATGAAAAGGCAGAGATTATCAAATAAATTTTATTTTTTTGAGGCATAGTCTTGTTCTGTTGCCCAGGCTGAAGCATAGTGGCATGATCATGGCTTACTGCAGCCTCAACCTCCTGTGCTCAAGCAATTCTTCCACCTCAGCCTCCAAAGTTACTGGGACCATAGGTGTATGCCACTACATCTGGCTAATTTTTTTAAAAAATTTTGTAGAGATGGGTCTCACTATGTTGCCTACTCTGGTCTCAAACTCCTAAGCTTAAGTGATCCTCCTGTCTCAGCCTTCCAAAGTGCTAGGATTACACCCATCAGCCAGTATACCCAGCTCTGTGAGACAGATTTTTCTTTTAAAGCATGACCACATGCTACAAGAAATATGCACTAAATATAAAGAAACAAATTAGTTAAAAGAAAAAGTACTGAAAAATATATGCCATGCTAACATTAATGAAAATAAAGTTGGAGTGATAGCATTAATATCATACAAAGTATATTTCAGAATAAAGATGATTAATAGGAATGATGAAGATCATTTTATAATTGTAAGGGGGTCAATTGAACAATAATCATAGTATTAGTAAATGTTCATGCCCCTAATGACAGAGCTTTAAAATACATGGTAGAGAAACTGATATAACTGTCAAGAGAAACAGAAAAATCCACAATGACAGTTAGAAAATTTAACACCTCTCTTCCAATTGTTTCTAGAAAAAGTAGACACAAAATTGGTAAATATTTAAGGGATCTGAATAATACCATCATCCAATTTGACCTAACTGACATTAATAGAACACTCCAAAGTATGGAAAAACAAAACTCCACCAAAGGCAGAATACATATTCAAATGCACAAGAGACATACCTGTGTAGATTATATTCTAGGTCACAAACAAGTCTCAGTAAATGTAAAAAGATTCCAGTCAGACACAGTATGTTCATTAATCACAATGGAGTTAAATTAGAAATCAATAACAGAAATATCTCTAGAAAATCCACGAGTAACTGGAAACTAACACATTTCTAAATTTCTTATACATGCACAATGGAATAAAATAAAATGGAATAAATGGAATTCAGCCTTTTTAAAAAAGGAAAATTCTGTCACTTGCAACATCATGAATGAACCTAGAGGTTCAGAAAATAAAAGAAGCCAGACATTGATAGATAAATACTACATAATTCCATTTATATGAGGAATCTAAAATAGTTCAAACCCACAGAAGTAGAGAGTACCATGGTGGCTGTCAAGTGCTAGGAGAAAAAGAAACTGAAGAGTTATTGCTTAAAGGATACAAAGTTTCAGTTATACAAAGTTTGTTATATAAGATGAGTAAGTCCAAGAGATCTACTGTACAGCATAGGCCTAAAGTTAACAATACTGCACTGTATACTTTAAAATCTGCTAAGATGATAGATCTTATGTTAAATATTCCTAACAAACAAACAAATAAATAGAGGATGGGTGGGAACTTTCAAAGGTGATAGATACATCTATGGCATTAATTGTGGTGAAGGTTTTAAATGTATATATTTATCTTCAAACTCATCAAGTTGTATATATATATGTACAGCTTTTTGTATTTTTTGTCAATCACACTTAAATAATGTAGTTTAAAAAAAGAAAAAGCACAAAGTACTATGTTAATTAGTAATAGTAATAAGAATAACAATGATAAACATTTTAGTGTTTCTGTCTCTCCTGCCTGAGCAAAGTATTTTTACAGAAATAAATTTTCTCTTGTCTTTTAAAATTAGACATTGTGTGATTAAAAGTAATCTGACTGAGATCAGGACACCCAGGTTGTAGACCTCGCTGTGTCAATCCTCTATTACTTTGGGAAAATCCCTAAAATCACTCTGTATCTCTCTCCTGATCTGTAAATTATGGTGGTTGGATTAAAGGATCTGTATGGTGTCTTCTAGCTCTCAAATTATAGTATTCAATGAAATACTATAAGCTCCCCTCTGGCAGTAAAGTTCATGCATTACACACACACACAAACACACACACATACACACACACACACACACACACACACACACCATGGGAATATATTGGCATTTCTCTTCTGAGTATCAGGAGAGAAATAACCCCACATCCTTGGCCCAGGAACAAAGGGAGAGATACTGTCGAGATGAAAGTATTCCTTCTTATATAGAATGGCAGTTCCTACACATACCACCTGAGTACGTCCCCATGCCCACTGATGACCATAACCAGAAGGAAAGCAGTTAACCCCTGTGAGGCTCCATCAGTCCATTATTAATTGCTAGTACTGGAAGTGTTTAGGAGGAGGAAAGACACCCACACAAAGACACCCAAAGAAAGAACTGGATGCATCAGGTCATCCCACAGAGAAGCCCCATCTCTGATTCTTCTGGTTTTACATCAATCGCTAACTTCAACAAGACTGTATGGCTATGAAAGATATGGGTATCTGTGGAGTTCCACACAGGCATCTTACCAATTGGGCTCTTACCTGCAGTTGACACAAGTGCACTGCCATAAGGAGTGTCTTTTGGCTAAAATTAACAAAGTCCCTTATATGTAAGTAAAAGGTAGTTAGGGTTGTTACTTTTGCATTTATAAAACCATAAAGAGGAAAGCAGTTGCCAAAGAAGTGAAAAGAGGATAAATCCTGTTCCAGAACCCTAGCAGTTGGGTATGATGAAGAACTTGGGTTTGAATACAGATCCCTGGGTGAGTACATTGGAGTCTGGCTCTTTACATATGCTGAAGATTCATTATAGTACTGACCACAGGGCTGAGCTGTGGAACATAGATAAAAAAGCTTATAGTGAGATACTTTAAAATTTTAATCACTAAATACAATTGAATGGGGTCAACAAACTCCACCTTGCATCAAATTCTGTTTTATTGCTGTGTCCCACCGTGGCTCCAGTATGGATTGATATAATGTCACCACTGAAAAACAAATTTTAGAGAGTGATCTCCACTCTATATTGTGTGATTACTAGTCCTCTATAAGAGACGTTTCATTAATAAAGATGCTAGAGCATTAAAAGTTTCACAGATAATCTCTTAGGGCATATAGCAACTTATGCATTTAGGATGAGGGACCCGAGATCCCTCTATCATGCCTTGTTACAGAAAGCCAAAGTGACATGCACGTTCTCTGAGATTTTCCTCCCAAATCTGTGTGGATGGAGCTACCAGAATGCACACAAAGCAAACCACTGTGCCATCCCTAATTGGCACAACACAAAAATGAATGTGGATAAAGGCTTGCTGGAAAAGGGCAGGATTCTAATGATCTCCCATTATTTGGAGATGCCTCGTCAGCTGTCCAAGCCAAATCCCAGCACATTCTCAGCCAGTTTTCATCTTTGGGGCTCAGTGAGATGAAAACAAAGGAATTAACCCGGATTTCAGATTCTTTCAAATTTGCAGTTCACATTCAGTGTTCCCAAACCTATTTTGGGTCTCCTCACTCCACAGACCTGGGACTAGTGCTTGCAAATCTAAAGGGAAACCAGGAAGAAGTGGCAGGCGAGCTTGTACTGTCAGAATGAAAACATTCAAAATGGGAGCAGAAAAATGTGAGGATCTAACCTACAACAAATCCTACATACAGAAGTTTTATGCAAAAGATACTTAATGCAAAAATAAAATCTCAAAAAATTAGAAACACGAATGCCCCCAAATTATGATTAATAAACTGTATGATATCTGTCCTATGAATCCTTTGGAAACATTTAGTTTATAATTATATAGAAAATTCTTTGATTAAAAAGGAGATGTAGAATGGTAAATATACAACATACAGCACATAAATGAAAGAATAGCAAATACATTGACAAGTTAAAAACAAAATCTGAAAATGTTAGAACTTAATAGTGGTTCTTTGGTTGTTGGGAAAATGACTTTATTTCTTCTATTTTCTTTTATTTTCTAAAAAACATTTGCTGTTTTTAATGAAACATAAATAAAATTTTAATGGATTTTTCAGCCAAGTTTTAAGCTAAAGACTAATTAAGCTTTACATTTTTTTATATATTAGCTGTATTTTAAGCTGGCCTGGAAAACTACCAAGATGCCTGACACTGGGTATTGATTCCTAGGACTATAGCTTCTCCCTCAGCCACCCAATACCTTCCTACAATAAAACAAAACAAAATAGCAACAACAACAAAAAAAAAA
>PVKP010015208.1:0-31573 GCA_004027715.1 Plecturocebus donacophilus
AGACTCCGTCTCAAAACAAAACAAAACAAAAAGTGGGGAACAAAGAACATAATGCATGAACCGAGGTCCTATTACATGTCCGGCACTTCGCTAGGCACTGGAACTACAGTGCAAAGAATGGACAGACATTCTAGGAATTGACTGTCTTCCTAAATGGAAATTTGCTGTTTAATTCCAGTCAACTAGCAGGGGCTCCAAGACTTGCTATTAAGCCAGACAGTAAATCAAGTCATTGTTCTTTAAAGATTGTTTCCTTTGGCCCGGTTTCATAAGCCTTATGTTGCAGAAAACTCTATGGACTTCCTCTTCAGGATTTGCTTCCAAGCAGGATGTTTTGCCAGCTGCCCCAAGTCCCCATGCAATAGCTGCAACAATCAGTTTGGTGACTAACAGCAGGCTTTCCATTTAAATCATAAACTACATGGGTGAGTGGGGAAAAGTCTTCTCTCTATTTTCTATTCCCCAATCCAAACAAACCAAATGTAAAAAAGCATTTATGAGGCAACCAGGATGTTTCAAACACTGACTAGACATTTCATGTTAATGAATTATTGTTCATTTTGTAGGTGTGATAATGGTGGGGTTACGGTTATGTTTTTTTAAAGGATCGTTCTCTTGGAAATATATATATATACACACACTAAAGTATTTACAGATAAAGGGATATGGTTTTGCTTTATAATAATTCAGCAGGTCTGCAGTAATTGATGAAACAAGATTGGGCATATGTTTATGGTTGTTTAGGGGCTGGGTTGTGGGCTGAACTGTATTATCTTCTCTTCTTTTGTTCATGTTTGAAAGTTTCCATGGTAAAGTTTTAAAAATATAACCCTAGGCCAGGCACAGTGGCTCACGCCTGTAATCCCAACACTTTGGGAGGCCAAGGTGGGTGGATCACCTGAGGTCACAAGTTCAAGACCAGCCTGGCTAACATGGTGAAACCCCGTCTCTACTAAAAATACAAAAATTAGCCAGGAATGGTGGTCCGTACCTATAATCCTAGCTACTTGGGAGGCTGAGGCATAAGAATTGCTTGAACCCAGGAGGCGAAGGTTGCAGTGAGCTGAGAGTGTGCCACTGCACTCCAGCCTGGGAGACAGAGTAAGACTCCATCTCAAAAAAATAAACAAACAAACAAAACAAAAACAAAAACCCTAATGATGTTAAATTAAAAATGTATTTCCTTTCCATTCACTACCTGAGTCTAGTAGAGGAGATAGAAGGTGCTTAATCCCTGCTTTCAATCTCCCTATAAACTATGTCATGCTTTATCAACTATAAACACAAAATCTAGCACTCAGGAATCCTTACCAAAGGTTACCTACTGGTCTTATAAGAGGTTTTCATGAAGCTGGTACTTGTAGGATTAAATGTAAGGAATTCTCTATAATGTCTAAGGTCTCTTCATTTTCCTCCACTTTTATTATGGTTTTGAGGGGGTACAGTCAAACGAAATTTGAGAACTTGAACCCCTCAGATAAGAAACAGCCACTAGAGGGAAACAGAGAAGCAAGTTTCCATTGACTGGATATTCTCAAACCTGATGCAGGGGGATGGGAGGAGGTTGATGCTGACTGTGACATTGCAGGACAGGGTTTGTGAACCCCAAAGTTTCTCTCACCATTACGGTTTCATTCATTTTGCAAATAATGATTATGGCTCTTTCTTTCTTTTTTTTTTTTTTTTTGAAACGGAATTTCGCTCTTGTTGTCCAGGCTGGAGTGCAATGGCATGATCTTGGCTCACCGCAACCTCTGCCTCCTGGATTCAAGCGATTCTCTTGCCTCAGCCTCCCGAGTAGCTCAGATTACAGGCATGTACCACCACACCAGGCTAATATTTTGTATTTTAGTAGAGACGGAGTTTCACCATGTTGGCCAGGATGGTCTCGATCTCCCGACCTCAGGTGATCCACCCGCCGCGGCTTCCCAAAGTGCTGGGATTACAGGTGTGAGCCACGATTATGGCTCTTTAAGATAAAAACTACCCACACTGAAACCTCAAATACTGATCACAAGATCCACCTATGTTACCCAGCTGTTCTAGCAGCAAAAGTCTGAAACAACCCCTCACTTTAATCAGGCAGGCAGGCAGACATTCCACATGTACACTTGAAACCACACCAGACTATTTCTTCACATTATAAGTCACAAGAGAAAACCAGCTAGACCAATGAAGCAGCTTCTTCTAAGATTGGATGTTTGTGTTGGGAGTGCAGGACTTGGGGAGATATGTTCTAGAAGCCACTGCTAGTTCTATTTAGAGTTAATCAAGCTTACCAGGACCCTGGGTCTCATGCAGCATGCAGCAAACAGCAGAGTTAACTGTAAAACAGTAAGAGCTGATGAAGATGGAGTGAGCATGAGGAGAAATCAAATATTATGAGTTGACACAAACAATGAAGGGTTAGAGGTCAAAGGCAATCAGGAGTAGCAGGAAGGGGAAGTGGGAAGGGTGGACTGGTAGGAACCCCTGAAACACTGATACTCTTTTTTTGTTTTCTGAGTCAGGGTCTCTCTCTTTTGCCCAAACTGGAGTGCAGTGGCGCAATCACGGCTTACTGCAGCCTCAACTTCCCGGGCTCAAGCGATTCTCCCACCTTAGCCTCTCAAGTAGCTGGGACTATACACAAGTGCCATCATCCCCAGCTAATGTTTAATGTTTTTTTTTTTTTTGTAGAGACAAGGTTCTCACTATGTTGCCCAGGCTGATCTCAAACTCCTAGACTCAAGCATTCCTTTCGCCTTGGCCTCCCAAAGTATTGGGGTTACAAGTGTGAGCCATTGCGGCCGGCCAGTACTTTCTTAATCTCTAATTTAGAGGCAGCTAAAGGAAATTCTGAATATGTGACTCTTAGATCCAACCACCATCTCTCAAGAAGAAATACTACTACCACCATTTCTACCCTCGAAACCCACCATCACAACTATGGGAGGAGGGTGGCACAGGTCTAATGGTGGCTCTTCCAGGAGTTAACCAATTGCTCATGAAATTACATAAGAGGACGAGACCTGGGACCACTTGGACATCTGGAAGTACGGAAGAGGATAGGTCATTCTGTTAGGCCCTTATTGTTAATATGAGGTACCACATGCCAGCAGAGTTTTCACCCATTTCAGAATTGGAAAGGGGCACTGTCACCAACACCAAATATTCCTGGAGAGTAGAGAGGGGTATCTCCCTGTTGGGATCTCCTGCCTGGGGTGGGACAAGTCAGTCAGTTTGAGGCAACAAGGGGAAAGCTTGATCTGAGAAGAACTTTTACTGAACATCTGAATAGGGAATATTTATGGTTTCAATGCAGCCTGAACAAACCAATTCCTAACAACCAGGCGATGAAACCGCCCCAGGTATTGAGTTAACAAATACCACAGGACTATGGAGGCAGCAGGTTACAGCTAGAGAACGAATTTAGATTTTTCTAATCTTAAAAATAGGAATCTATTCCTGCTGGTGCAACTAATACACCATGACACATAAGTGAATACAGTACAGGGTGTGTCTAAAGAGACTTTTTTCTGGCTAATTGAACTTTATCCATCAGGTAATACCAAAAAAGTTCATTCATCAATGAATTTGACATGTAGTATTAAGATTCAGTAACAAAAATCTCTGGACTAATTGGTGAAGATATTCATTTTTTTTTTTTTTTTTTGAGACAAAGTCTCACTCTGTCACCTAGGCTAGAGTGCAGTGGCACAATCTTGGCTCTCTGAAAACTCTGCCTCCCAGGCTCAAGTGATTCTCCTGCCTTAGCCTCCCAAGTAGCTGGGGCTACAGGCGTGCACCACCACGCGCAGCTAATTTTGGTATTTTTAGTAGAGATGGGGTTTCGCCATGTTGCCCAGGCTGGTCTCGAACTCCTGACCTCAAGTGATCTGCCTGCCTTGGCCTCCCAAAGTGCTGGGATTACAGGCGTGAGCCACCGTACCTGGCCAAGATGTTGAAACTGCACATTTGAATAAAGAGTAATTGGATTGCGAAGCTGAGTTCCTTCAAATATAACATATTTTAGTGTTATGCAAAAGTTATCATGTTATTTCTAAGTGATAAGCCAGAGGAAAGGAAGGTGTTTCCTCCTTCTGGCAAAATATCCAATAGTGAAGTCCAGGAACAAGTGGCTGAAAACAGAAGGCAATGACCATGGACATCTTTTACATCCTCAGTACCTTTTAGTAAAGACACTGCTAAACAGTCCACCTGGGAGCTCCTCTAGCCACACTGCAGAAGCAACTGCAGGGCACAAGGGCACCTAGAGGGTTTTCTAGATCCCGTCGGAAATACTTTTCTCTGGTTCTGGGATGAGGAATGGGTAACTTCAGCAAGGAGAGATGGGTTGGGTGAGGATTATTGACCCACATGGTATCCAGGAGCCCATGTTCTAGTATCAGAGGAGATGGGAGGTCTTAAAATCATTCCCCAGACTGAGGATGGGGCACATGCAGGTACACTGGCATCTGAGGGCTCCCTCATAAGTTCTCAGCACCCCAATCTGGGCAGAACTAAGCAGCCAGCAGGGAGGGATCACAAAGGGGTGGGAAATCAGGGCTGGGCTGCAGCCTTCGGGGCAGCAGTTAAATTCCTTTGGCTGCAGAGAGTGAGAACTGAGGCAGGGTGGAGAAGTGAGCAACCTCAGATATAGGGCAGAGGTGGGGAGAGGGTGCACAGAGTTTCTGCTAAAGGCTATCTCTTTCTTCCACTACTCTGTATCTGCACTTCGTTTTTCTTTTCTGAGACAGAGTCTCGCTCTGTCACCCAGGCTGGAGTGCAATGGCGCGATCTCGGCTCACTGCAACCTCTACCTCCTGGGTTCAAGCAATTCTCCTGCCTCAGCCTCCTGAGTAGCTGGGATTACAGGCATGTGCCACCACGCCTTGCTAATTTTTTGTATTGTTAGCAGAGATGGGGTTTCGTCATGTTGGCCAGGCTGGTCTTGAACCCCTGACCTCAGGTGATCCACTTGCCTTGGCCTCCCAAAGTGCTGGGATTACAGGTGTGAGCCACCACGCCTGGCCCATAGCTGTACTTCTTTTTGTTTCTCTCTTTCTTTTATTTTTTTTGAGATGGAGTCTTACTCCATTGCCCAGGCTGGAATGCAGTGGTGTGATCTCGGATCACTGTAACCTCCACCTCCTGGGTTCAAGTGATTCTCCTGCCTCAGCCTCATGAGTAGCTGGGACTACAGGTGCACATAACCACACTGGTTTACCTTCTGTTTTTTTTTTTTTTTTTTTTTTTTTTTTTTCAGTAGAGACAAGGTTTCGCCATGGAGGTCAGGCTGGTCTCACACTCCTGATCTCAAGTGATCTGCTTGCCTCGGCCTCCCAAAGTGCTGGGATTATAGGCGTGAGCCACCGCGCCCAGCCTTATTCCTCTCTTTCTTATATTGCTGTACTTCCATTTTTTTCCTCCCTTCTGCTCCCTCACTCTCCCTTTGCTTTTCCTCTCCTTTCTCTTCCTCTCCTATGGGCTTTGAGTTTGCGGAGCTTTCCTAAGCAAGCTGGATGGATGGGCTGGGCCTCCGGGACCACATCCCTCCCCTACTCTCAGCTCCCCAAACTCAGGGAATCCAAAGATCCCACAGGGATGCTGAGACCAGTTACAGGTACCCCAACCAATCTGACAGCCCACAGCTCACCTCTGGACACCAGTCCTCAGCCCCTTCAGGTGCCACGTCCTGCCCTGGGAGGATGAGCAGGAGGAGAGAGAAGGCACCACCCCAGAGCAGCCTGCTACTTACTTTTTCTTCTCTTTGTCTCTCTTCAGAGTCTGTGAGCCTCCAGCCTGGGAACCCTGGGACTGGAGCAGCTCGGCCGCCGTCTTTCTCTGTTTGAAAGCATTCACTTCATCATCCAAGGATTTCTTCTTATCCTCTAGTTTCTTCTTCTCGTCCTGGTGCAGTTTCTTCAGACGGTCAAACTTCTCGTGCAGCTGGCAGGGAAGCACAGGGAGATTGGAGACAGTCCCCTGTGAGCAGCCCCCAGTCTGGCCAAGCCCAGGGGTGGGTGGCGACCAGTAGGGCTGTGACCCTGCAGGACTCTGAAACCTCAGGGGGCATTTCTGTCAGGGATTTCCATGATGGCACCAAAGGCACCATACTCTGGATCGTTCTCTCCTCCTGCCATTTTATCTCCAAGTCTCTGCTCCTGAATATGGTAAAGGAACACTGTATTGTCTTTAGTCAGACATTTTGTTAAAAAGAGTCCCCATAGGCCGGGCACGGTTGCTCACACCTGTAATCCCAGCACTTTGGAAGGCCAAGACGAGTGGATCACAAGGTCAGGAGTTCGAGACCAACCTGGTCAATATGGTGAAACCCCATCTCTACTAAAAATATAAAAATTAGTCAGGCATGGTGGCACATGTCTGTAGTCCCAGCTACTTGGGAAGCTGAGGCCGGAAAATTGCTTGAACCCAGGAGGCAGAGGTTGCAGTGAGCCAAGATTGTGCCAATGCACTCCAGCCTGGGCAACAGAGGGAGACTCCATCTCAAAAAAAAAAAAAAAAGAGTCCCCATAGTTACCCCACATGGTTAATAATAACATAAATTATAATAACAGAACATTTACTGAGTGCTGGTTGGGCACGGTGGCTCAGGCCTGTAATCCCAGCACTTTGGGAGGTTGAGGCAGGCAGATCACTTGAGGTCAGGAGTTCAAGATCAGCCTGGCCAACATGGTGAAACCTTGTCTCTACTAAAAATACAAAAATCAGCTAGGCATAGTGGCGTGTACCTGTAATCCCAGCTACTCGGGAGGCTGAGGCAGGAGAAGCACTTGAACTCGGGAGGCAGAACTTGCAGTGAGCCAAGATCGCACCACTGCACTCCAGCCTGGGCAACAAAGTGAGACTCTGTCTCGGGGGGAAAAAAAAAAGCAAACAAACACAAAAGAATATTCTGGGGCAGGTGCAGTGGCTCACGCCTGTAATCCCAGCACTTTGGGAGGCCGAGGCGGGCGGATCACGAGGTCAGGAGATCAGGACCATCCTGGCCAACAAGGTGAAACTCCATCTCTACTAAAAAATACAAAAATTAGCTGGGCGTGGTGGTGTGCGCCTGTAGTCCCAGCTACTCGGGAGGCTGAGGCTGGAGAATTGCTTGAACCCAGGAGGTGGAGATTGCAGTGAGCCGAGACTGCGCCACTGTACTCCAGCCTGGTGCCTGGCGACAGAGCAAGACTCTGTCTCAAAAAAAAAAAGAATATTCTGGCATGCCATTTTGATAAGTGGATCAGAGAACGAGAGGCACAGGCGGTCACAGACTAGAATGCAATAAAGTACGCTGAACAGTAAGAGCAGAGCGAGCAGACTTTCACTTTCTTTCATGGATTCAGGAGAGAGTTTAGGATTCTTTTTTTTTTTTTTTTCTTTTTTAGAGAGTTTAGGATTCTGTAGCATTTGCAGCATACCATGAAGGAGTTAGTTCTCCGGGTCCTGTGGGTATTTGACACTGTCACTTAGGTAGGTGAGTGACAGACCTGCTGTATAAGGCAGCTTTTACTAGTCATTTGGGCTGCCTATCAGTTGTCTTAACCTGGCTTTTGTTCATTGTACTTTTATACATTTGTCTTTGAGATCCCTTCACTTCTCCTCCTAAAAGTGCTGACATTTTTTTCTTTCTTTCTTTCTTTCTTTCTTTTTTTTTTTAATTGAGACAGAGTCTCACTCTGAAACCCAGGCTGGAATGCAGTGGCCTCAATCTCTCAGCTCAAACAATCCTCCCACCTCAGCCTTCTGGGTAGCTGGGACTACAGGCACGTGCCACCATGCCTGGCTAATTTTTTGTATTTTTAATATAGAGTCTCACTATGTTGCCCAGGCTGGTCTTGAACTCCTGAGCTCAAGCAATCCTCCCGCCTTGTCTTTGCAAAGTGCTGGGGTTATGGGCCCGAGCCAAGGCACCTGTCTCACTTTTTTTTAGTGAAACTGAAAAACTCAATGCCCTTGTCATGGGCTTTGGTGAGAACCCTTGAGAGTACAACAGGTTAAATGTGGAAGAGACTCGTGAAGTAATTAAGTGCTTCCTTTCTTTTTCTTTCTTTCTTTCTTTTCCTTTTTTTTTTGAGACAATCTCACTCTTGTTGCCCAGGCTGGAGTGCAGTGGTGCGATCTCGGCTCACTGCAACCTCCACCTCCTGGGTTCAAGCAATTCTTCTGCCTCAGCCTCCCAACTAGCTGTGATCACAGATGCCCTCCACCATGCCTGGCTAATTTTTATATTTCTTAGTAGAGACGGTGTTTCACCATGTTGTCCAGGCTGGTCTCAAACTCCTGACCTCAGGTGATCCACCTGCCTCGGACTCCCAAAGTCCTGGGATTATAGGCGTGAGCCACCGTGCCCGGCCAAGTACTTCCTTTCTTTATAATTGAGGGTTTTGAGGTGCAGAGAGATGAAGCAATGGCTGACATGACCAAGACCGCACCTTAGGCCAATTAATTTGGCAGCAGTAGCTGAGCTGGTAGGGTAGACCTTAGAGGCAAGGCCATAGGATAGAAGACTAACTGCATGCGCCTAGGCATAGCTTCAGTAATGAAAACCCCTTACTTAAAAAACCCATTAGAGCTACACAGATGTTTCTTTATCTCTCTTTCTCTCTCTATCTTTTTTTTTTTTTTTGAGACGGAGTCTTGCTCTGTCGCCGGGCTTCAGTAGAATGCAGTGGCGCGATCTCAGCTCACTGCAACTTCCGACTCCCGGGTTCAAGCAATTCTCCTGCCTCAGCCTCCCGAGTAGCTGGGATTACAGGCACCTGCCAATACGCACAGCTAATTTTTGTATTTTTAGTAGAGATGGGGTTTCACCACGTTGGCCAGGATGGTCTTGATTTCCTGACCTCAAGATCCACCCGCCTCGGCCTCCCGAAGTGCTAGAATTACAGGTGTGAGCCACCATGCCAGGCCAATGTTTCTTCATTTCTAAAATGAAATGGAACAGAATATCCAAAGGAATGGGAACAATAATAGCTGTCTTAGCTTTCAGCAAAGTACATAGGACTGCCTGAGACCATCTTTCCCCACAGCCATCAGAGAAGTTAGGATGGGGCAGAACAGCCAAGAAAGTGATCAGTTGTCCGTACTGAGCTCCAAACTCCCAGGAAGAAGAAAAAGAATGGCCAGGTGCAGTGGCTCATGCCTGTCATCCCAGCACATCGGGAGGTCGAGGCAGGTGGGTCACCTGGGGTCAGAAGTTCGAGACCAGCCAGGCCAACTTGATGAAACACTGTCTCTACTAAAAGTACAAAAATTAGCCAGGCGTGGTGGCAGGCGCCTGTAATCCCGGCTACTTGGGAGGCTGAGGCAGGAGATTCGCTTGAACCTGGGAGGTGGAGGTTGCAGTGAGCTGAGATCGCACCACTGCACTTCAGTCTGGGCAACAAGAGCGAAACTGTCTCAAAAAAAAAAAAAAAAAAAAAAAGAAGAAGAAAAAGAATTAGCTCACACCCAATCTCAAAAGCCTGACTCTGTAGCAGCACTGCTCAATAGGGCTTTCTTTTTTTTTTTTTTTTTGGAGATGGAGTCTTGCTTCATTGCCCAGGCTAGAGTGCAGTGGTATGATTTCAGCTCATTGCAGCCTCTGCTTCCCGATTCAAGTGATTCTCTCACCTCAGCCTCCTGAATAGCTGGGATTACAGGTACGTGCTACCATACCCAGCTAATTTTTTGTATTTTTAGTAGAGATGGAGTTTTACCATGTTGGCCAGGCTGCTCTCGAACTCCTGGCCTCAAGTGATCTGCCTGTGTTGGCCTCCCAAAGTGCTGGGATTACAGGCATGAGCCACCGCGCCTGGCCCCAGTAGAGTTTTCTGTGACAACAGAAACGTTCTATATCTGTGCTGTTTAGTATTAATCACTAGGTGCATGAGGGGTGAGCTTTTGAAACATGGCTAACATGATTGAGGGACTGAGTTTTAAATTTTATTATATATTTTGAAATTGCTAAAAGAGTGGATTTCACTGATTGATTGATTGAGACAGGGTCTTGCTATGTCACCCAGGCTCGAGTGCAGCGGTATGATCACAGCTTACTGCAGCCTAGAGCTCCTGACTTAAGTGATTCTCCTACCTCAGGCTCCCTAGTAGCTGGGATACAGGTATGTGCCACCCTTCCCAGCTAATTTTTTAAATTTTTTGTAGAGATAGGGGTCTCACTTTTTTTTTTTTTTAACCCAGGCTGGTCTCAAATTCCTGGCCTCAAGTGATCCTCCTGCCTTGGCCTCTCAAAGTGCTAGGATTACAGGTGTGAACAACCATGCTCAGCCGAAAAGAGTAGATTTAAAATATTTTTACCACAAAAAAAGGTAAGTATGTGAGATGATGATCCATTTGCTAATTTGCTTGATGTAAGCATTCCACAATGTAAACATATATCAAAACATCACATTGGCTTTGGACGTGGAAGGAAATAAAAGGACTTTATGACATGGAATGAGTCCAGACACCTCAGCCTTAACTAAAGGGAGGCTTAACTAGTCCTGAATAGAACGAGAAACTCAAGAATATTGTGGGCCAGGCGCAGTGGCTCACACCTGTAATCCCAGCACTCGGCTCAATCCCAGCACTTTGGGAGGCCAAATAATTGTATAACATATACAATTATTGTCAGTTAAAAATAAAATAAAAGAAATTCCAAAAAATTAATAGTCACATGTGACTAACGGCTACCATATGGGACAGTGATGCTCTAGAGAATTAAGTAACACAATGAGAAAACAATCCAGCCTTAGAAATGAGGTGGTCAAGGAGACTCAGCTCTCACAGCTTCCTCTGTGCCAGCCAAGGCAAGGCTACAGAGGCTGAGCCCCATTCCTGCCCAAAAGCTACAAGGCTGTTCTCCCAAGGCAGAAGCCCGTTATGGGTTTCCATGCCATGTTCAGCCTCCTTTCTCTTCCTGCCTGGCACCCAGGCTCACATTTTCTTTTTAATTTTATTTTAAGTTCCAGGGTACATGTGCCAGATATGCAGGTTTGCTACATAGGTAAACATGTGCCATGGTGGTTTGCTGTACCTATCAATCCATCACCTTGGTAGTAAGCCTCGAATGCATTAGCTATTTTTCCTGATGCTCTCCCTCCCCTTGTCCCCATGACAGGCCCCAGTGTGTGTTATTTCCCTCCCTGTGTCCATAGTTCAGCTCCCACTTATAAGTGAGAACATGCAGTGTTTGGTTTTCTTTTTGAGATGGAGTCTCATTCTGTCACCCAGGTTGGAGTGCAGTGGCACAATCTTTGCTCACTGTAACCTCTGCCTTCCAGACTCAAGCTATTCTCCTGCCTTGGCCTCCCAAGTAGCTGGGACTACAGGCATGCGCCACAACAGTTGGCTAATTGTAGTACTTTTAGTAGAGACAGAGTTTCACCATGTTGGCCAGGCTGGTCTCGAACTCCTGACCACAGGTGATCCGCCTGCCTCAGCCTGCCAAAGTGTTGGGGTTACAGATGTGAGCCACAGCCCCTGGCCTGATGTTTGGGTTTCTGTTCCTGTGTTAGTTTGCTAAGGATAATGGCTCCCATCTCTATCCATGTCCCTGCAAAGGACATCCTCTCATTCCTTTTTATGGCTGCATAGTATTCCATGGTATATATGTACCACATTTTCTTTATCCAGTCTATCACTGATGGGCATCTGGGTTGATTCCATGTCTTTGGTATTGTGAATAGTGTTGAAGTGAACATATGTGTGCATGTATCTTTATAACAGAATGATCTATAGGATTTCTGGGTCAAATGGTATTTCTGGTTTCAGGTCTTGGAGGAGTCACCACACTGTCTTCCACAATGGTTGAACTAATTTACATTCACACCAACAGTGTAAAAGCGTTCGTATTTCTCCACAGCCTCACAACTGTTGTTTCTTGATGTTTTGATAATCGCCAGGCTCACATTTACCTCTTTCTCTGCCTCTTTGAGCTCCGCTTCTTTCTCTTTGACTCTCTGGACAAACATCTGTCTCATCTCCTCTTCTTTTTTCTGGAGTTCCCCTAGGAACTCATTCCTTTTGGCCTCATATGTCTCCTGTAAACTGCGAACATGGTCAGGTTAATTCCTCTTCCTTTGGAATGGCTCCTATTTGATAAAACTGGCCCCAAAGATCCTCCCTGGGTTCCTCCATCCTCCCTTCCCCAGTTGCAAGCCAGGTGCAAAAATAGAACCACAAAGCTGTGGGCACCTGGCTTGGCTCATGATAGCATGCCCACAGGGCTTCTGGAAGGGGGTGGGGCAACCCTGGTGAACTGGAGAGACAGGATATCTGGTTTTATAGTCTTGTTCTACAGATGAGAAAACTGATGCCCAGAGACATGAGGTGTCTTGCTCAAGGCCCCACAGCTAGTTAGAGGCAGACCTTTGACCAGAAGCTGGGTCTCCTGTCTCTTCATCAGGGTCTTCCCACTGCACAATGCTGCCAGGCCCTGGCTCTGAAACTGACCACATTAATGAACTATTTCAACAAATGCTTGAGGAGACTCCATATGTACTAGACACAGTACTAACTGACATGATGCTAGTCACTCAGCCTCTAGAGCCAACAGCCACCATACCTGCCATCAAGGAACTCATGTTCTACTGGAAGATGCCCCTGGCCTGAGCTTCTTTTTCTTTCTTTCCTTTTTTTTTTTTTTTTTTTGAGATAGAGTCTCACTCTGTCACCAGACTGCAGTGCAGTGACACAATCTTGGCTCACTGCAACCTCCACCTCCCAGGTTCAAGACATTCTCCTGCCTCAGCCTCCGGAGTAGCTGGGACAACAGGCATGCACCACCATGCCCAGTTAATTTTTGTATTTTTAATAGAGACAGGGTTTTACCGTGTTGGCCAGGATGGTCTCCATCCCTTGACCTCGTGATCCACCCGCCTTTGCCTCCCAAAGTGCTGGGATTACCAGCATGAGCCACTGCACCCAGCCAGCCTGAGCTAATTTTTAAACAAATAGGAGGCTGGGCACAGTGGAAGTCGATCACTCCAGGAAGTCAAGGTAGGTGGATCACCTGAGGTCAGGAGTTTGAGACCAGCCTGGCCAACATGGTGAAACCCTGTCTCTACTAAAAAATACAAAAAATTAGCTAGGTGTGGTGGTGGGCGCCTGTAATCCCAGCTTACTCTGGGGGCTGAGGCAGGAGAATCGCTTGAACCTGCTAGGCGGAGGTTGCAGTGAGCCGAGATTGCGCCGCTGCACTGCAGCCTGGGCGGCAGAGTGAGACTCTATCACAAAAAAAAAAAAAAAAAAAAAAGAAAGAAATAGGAGATAGCCTGGTAAAGAAGAGGTGGAACTGTGCTCCAAAGAGGGCAGCATGTAAGAAAGTACATGTGGAGAGAGAATGACATTCTTGGGGAGCCAGGCGTGGTTCAACACGGCCAGAGAGCACCATGGTAGTAGTGGAGTAGAGGGAGAGAAGTTCCGGAGCCTGGTGGAAGAGAACAGCTTTGGATGCCATATTTAAAACTGGACATGTATGCACTGCATGGTTTTAAAGTAGGAAGTCATACCAGATCCAATTTGAAAATGAGAAGGACCACTCTGGCTGTGTTGTGGGTAGGACATATTTTCCATCAATCCAAGTAAGAAGTGACAGGATCTTGGCCAGGGGCGATGGCTCACTCCTATAATCCCAGCATTTTGGGAGGCCAAGGCAGGCAGCTCACTTGAGGTCAGGAGTTCGAGACCAGCCTGGCCAACATAGTGAAGCCTTGTCTCTACTAAAAATAAAAAAATTAGGCCAGGCGCGGTGACTCACGCCTGTAATCCCAGCACTTTGGGAGGCTGAGGCAGGCGGATCACGAGCTCAAGAGATCGAGACGATCCTAGCCAACATGGTGAAACCCCATCTCTACTTAAAAAATACAAAAATTAGCTGGCTGTGGTGGCATGCGCCTGTAGTCCCAGCTACTCAGGAGGCAGAGGCAGGAGAATTGCTTGAACCTGGGAGGCGGAGGTTGCAGTGAGCCGAGATCACACCACTGCACTCCAGCCTGGTGCCTGGTGACAGAGCGAGACTCTTTCTCAAAAAAAAAGAAAAAAAAAATCAGCTGGGCATGGTGGCAGGCGCCTGTAGCCCCAGCTACTTGGGAGGCTGAGGCAGGAGACTTGCTTGAACCCAGGAGGTGCAGGTTGCTGTGAGCCGAGATCGTGCCATTGCACTCCAGCCTGGGCGACAGAGCAAGATGCTGTCTCAAAAAAAAAATGACAGAATCTTAAGGTTAAGGGCTGGGAGGGGATGGAGGGAGCAGTAAGGAAAGCAGAACTCCCAGGACTTGGGAGGATCCAAAGAGAATTCTGATTATCCTTGGGCACCAAGTGGTTGTTGGTATCATGAATGACAACAGGGAATGTTGGAGAAGCATGCTTAAAAGATGAATTCGATTGTTCACAGCCTGATTTTCAGGGAGGTCCTCTATGGGATGTCTGAGTGGAAATTTCCAGGATGCAGTTGGATTAATGGGTTTAGACCTCAGAAGTAAAACTAGCTTGGGAGTCATCTACTTCTAGGCGGTAATCAGGGCTGTGAGAGTGAAAGAACCAGCTGCAAAGAGAACAGAAAGTGAAAGGAGCAGAGGCCCTAGGAAAGAACCTCAGGGTGTATATCAACATTTAAAGGAGTTAAGGTGAAGCAAATGAGCCTGCAAAGGAGGCTGAGAAGATAGCAGAAGAGAGAGGAATAGAATCAGCCAGGCAAGTGCTAGAAAAGCCAAAGGCAGAGAGCATTTCAAGGAGGCAGTGGAGAATGGCATAAAGTGCTGTTGAGATCAAGTAAGATGGAACCCAAAGGCCACATTGAACTTGGCCACAAGTCTGAGATGCCTGGCCTTGGAGAGAGGCATTTTAGCGGTTATGCTGGGGGCAGAAGCCAGACTGCACTGGGTTGAAGAATGAATGAGAGATGGGGAAGAGGAACCAGTAAATATAGAACAACTCTTTCTCCTTCTCATCCCGTCAAGAACTTCTTGACAGGGCAGAGGCTGGTAAGAAACAGCAGGGTTAAGAGAGAGTTTCTTTAGCACAAGAATGCTTACATGCAGCATGGGGAGGAGATGGCAGAGAAGGAGTGAAGAGGGTGAAGACACAGGAAATAGGTATTCAGGATGGAGGGAAGGAGACCAAATAACCAGGTGGGGGCACACCTACTCCTCTACAAATGCAGATGAAAGCTGCGGGTGGGGAAGAGAGCCAGGCAGCTCCCACCAGAAAGAGACAAGCATGCCTTCCCTCAACCCCAGGTGCACCAGTGGCCCCTGGCCCCACCTGTCAGTATAGGGCATCAGCCTATCCCTCCTGAAGCAAGTATCCCCAAGGAACTCGTTAGGGTCAGCTCCCAGGCCAGCTTTAGGCTGTGAACAGGTAGTGTAAGATCTCAGAGGCTCATTGAAAGTTTTTTAACCGGTAGACATCTCCCTCACTTGCTTATTAATGCCTGACCACCATAAAGGGCACCACGTGGTAATTTCAACCGTGGGGCTGATTTCAAACATCACGCATAGAGATCAGACGCATCTACTTGGCATGCCAATCCTCTCTGCCTAATAACCTGCTTTAGAAAACGTTCCCCTTCTCTCCAAGCATTCTGATTTGAGAAAGATGCCAATGATGATCAACATCCTATGGTCAAAACAGAACTTGCACTTGAATGCAGACACTAAGGACAACCATCGAAGAGCCTGCAGTTCATCAATGCAGCCAAGGGATTGCTAACTGGTCCTATCTGGGTTTGAGAATAGGGAGGTGGGTAAAGAACAGACTGGAAACCTGTCTGAGGCACCTGATGAAGAAAGAGGGGCAGAGGACAGTTACAAACTGCCACCCCGTGGAATAGGGCCTCAGCTTGGGGATCCTCTCCAGCGCAGCTGCTTGGAGCTGTCCACGATGCGTGCATGTGTGTGTGGTGATCAGCCTTGCTGGTCCTCTGGGCCTCCTCCCTTTGCTTACCCTTAAAAGCAAGGCTTGCTTTCCAAGCCTGTGCCCCACAGCTCTCCTGGCAGGCTTGCAGAGGCAGAGGGTGCACAGGTAAGCACAACTGGCAAGCGAGCCACCCTGCTCCTCGAGGTCTTAGTACCCATGTCTCGCCTCCCCTGTGAATCCTCCAGGGCAAGGCTTCCACACCGCGTGGGTGGGCTGAGCTGAGCTGGGCTGGGCTGGGCTGGCAGGAGTGGTACCTGAAGGGTTTGCTGTCAGGGTCGGTGTCCTTGAAGCCCATCTCCTCCAGCTTACAGCGGCGGTACAGCTCATAGTGCCGGGTGTGGGTCTGCTCCCGCAGATCCTCCATGTTGACCCGAATCAGCATCTCACGCAGCTTCACAAAGTCGCAGTGGGCCTCGTTTTCAACTGCATAGTGGGGTTTGGGGTATTGAAAGTATGTTGAAAGGAAGGCCAGCAGAAGCACAAATGGATGAAACGAAAGGCAAAATGTCTAACGGTGGCGTTGCCTTGCAATCTGTGTATTTAGATCCTGTGAATTTACTCCCTCTCTTTTCTACTGAAAATGCAAATGAAAGGTTACAAAAATGGCAGTAATAAAAAACTGTGATATCATAAAAATACTTATTAAGACAGTCAGTAGCACCACAATCCAAATTCAGCAGTCAGAACCCTCAAAAGAATGTTTGGTCTGCACCACTTATAGGACAACAGCACATATGCATCTATCCATCCATACATCCACCCATTCGTCCATCCATCTATCCATTCATCCATCTATACATCCACCCATCCATCAGTCCACCTATTTGTCCATCCATCCATCCATCCATCCATCCATCCATCCATCCATTCATCCATCCATCTATCCATCCATCTGTCTATCTAGCCAACTAACCATCCATCCATCCATCCATCCAATCAATATTTGTGGAATCTCTGTTCCCAGTATGTGTGAGGCACTGGGAATTCAGAAATGAAGTCATAGAATCTTGCTCTTAGGAGCTTACAATTTAGAGGAAGAATAGATGCAAACAGACAACTACAATTCAATACAAAATTACAAAAATGGAGGGAAAGCCAAGTTGCAATGAAAGCTCAGAAGAGGGAGGCCTAAGAGCTCCTGGGAAAGTGAAGACTTCACCGAAGAGAAAACCTCTAAGATGACTCTGGAAGGAAGAATAGGAATTTATCAGGCAGAGAAGGGAATGGTGCTTGCAAGGTGTCAATGAGGTTAGGCAAGGTTATGTAACTAGTAAGTTGCAGAGTTAGCGTTCCAACCCAGACAATGTAGGGGAGGCAAAGGTTATGACCACGTGACAAAGCCTCCAAGGATTAAGGGGAAAGAATTAGGATATTGATAGGTGACAGTGACAAGGAGGGGTGTGGACCACAGGCAC
Source organism: Plecturocebus donacophilus (assembly GCA_004027715.1). Taxonomy (NCBI): domain Eukaryota; kingdom Metazoa; phylum Chordata; class Mammalia; order Primates; family Pitheciidae; genus Plecturocebus; species Plecturocebus donacophilus. The sequence continues at coordinate 17,304 of PVKP010015208.1, forward strand.
GGCCCACCTGGATGTAGAAGCTTCCAAGGAGGTGGTTTCTTTAGAGGGTAGATAATGGCCTGACAGTAGCAACGGTGACTAGAAGCAAGGGTACCTCACTTTCTGGCCTGTGTGAACAAGTCTCCTCCTCAAAAGGGTGCAAGCAAAGGTGTGCATTTTGGGCAGTGGTCAAGAATGACAGATGTGGACCAAGTCATAGCAAAATCGATTCTGGCTGGACCAAGTCATGAGCAGCACTTTGTCAAGGTGGCTACAGGTGTGGCTTCATCATGTCAGATAGTGATATTTGGCTTGACCAAGTAGGAAAAATGGGGTCTGAAGTGATGAACAGGCCAGATTTTTCAAAAATCTGGAAAATCTTGGAACACCCCAGATTCTGTCTTGCAGGGTCTGGAAGAGGGTAGTGGGGGCAGAGAGGGGGTCTGGGATGAGCAGTCAGCCTTAGTTGAAGCAGACTGCCTTGTGGTCATTAGAGTAATCTTTCCAAAGCCCGAATCAGCTCACATAATCCCTCTGCTTCAGACCCACTGCATTAGGAATAAAGCCCCCTGCTGTCATAGAACACAGGCTAATATTAAAGATGACATCAGTAAGACAACTTCTCAGGGCTGTGCTATATGCCATCTCCTCCTCCATCTCTGGACAGTGATCTCTGGTGGTCAGTCAGAAGGAGTGACTCCAAGGCCCCCGCAGGCTGCCTAAGCAATATACAACTTCTTCCTCATTTAAGCAGAACAGTCAACTCAGACTTACAAGAAAACCTTTCAAAATCCCCTTTTTTGGTTAGGTTCAGGGTAGTCTACGTCAGACGAAGTCAGTCACTGGAACCACGTCTACTGGCTTCTCATCTCACTTCAGGTTCCTGTTTCTCAGACCACAAATCCATTCCCAGGGTGGGACTGTGGGTCCAGAAACCATCTGCAAATGTTCCTAGTGGAGCACCCCAGCTCCGAACGGCAGAGACCAGAACGTAGCATAGCTCTGATAACCAGTCTTGTCCTACCTATGGAAAATCCAGCTGTTGCCAGTGGGTCTGTGGGGTGTCCTAAAACATGCCAGCCTTCATATGTGATGTGGACAACTCGCCACCCACTTTCAGGTGTTTCCTTAATGGTAGGGATGAGTTTACAGAGAACCAGCCACTCTTTCACACAATGCCCCTATAGGCCACAGCCCAGTTTCTAGCTGGAGACTGAGGACCAGAGACCTCTTCTGCCCACAACACTGTCCTAGGCCTTGTCATATATTAAACCGACTAGCCCTGAGGGTAAGTTAACATATGTCAGGCAGATCACAGAAGGAACTTCCCTGAGTGTAATACAATATAGATGATTGCTTTTCAATTGTGAAATAATCATACATACAAAAGAGAACATGAAATGTATATGTGCAATTTAAAGAATTTTTGAAAAATTAACACCAATGTGTCCGCAACTCAGGTTAAACATTACCAGTACCTTGGAAGCCCCTGAGTGCCCTTCCCAATCTCATGCCCCTCTATCCCCTCACTCCCCTGGCAACGAGACTTAACCCCTCTCTTCACTCTTGGGATTATCATTCCTTTCTTTTTCTTTCTTTCTTTTTTTTTTTTTTTATAGAGATGGGGTTTCTCCATATTGGTCAGGCTGGTCTCGAACTCCTGACCTCAGGTGATCCACCCAACTCGGCCTCTCAAAGTGCTGGGATTACAGGCGTGAGCCACAGCACCCAGCCTCCTTTCTTTTTCTTAATAGTTTCACCTCTTATGTATGCATTCCTAAAAATATATATATCTTGTTTAGTTTTGCCTCCTTTTGGAATTTATATAAAGGGAATCCCATGGTATGTATTTTTTTCTTTCTTCCTTTTTTTTTTTTGAGTCTTGCTTTGTCACCCAGGCTGGAGTGCAGTGGTGCAGTCTTGGCTCACTGCAACCTCCACCTCCCAGGTTCAAGTGATTCTCCTGCCTCAGCCTCCTGAGGCTGAGACTACAGGTACATGCCACCACATCTGGCTAATTTTTTTTGTATGTTTAGTAGAGATGGGGGTTTCACCATGTTGGCCAGGCTGGTCTTGAACTCCTGACCTCAGGTGATCTGCCCGCCTTGGCCTCCCAAAGTGCTGGGATTATAGGCATGAGCCACTGCACCTGGCCCAACAGTATGTATTTTTCTATGATTTATTTAGCTCAATACTATGTTTCTGAGATATATTCATGGAAATATAACTATAGTTAATTCATTTTTGCTGCTATATAATACCCCATTATATGAATATTCTGCAGTATTTTTAAAATATTTAAATATTTAAACTTTTATTAAAGATTATAATTTTAAAAATAATTATAATTGTTTAAAATATTATTTTAATTTTTTAAAATTTCAATCGCTTTTTGGAGTATTTTTGGTTCTGGTTACATGGATAAATTGTATAGTGGTGAAGTGTGGTGCACCCATTAGCTGAGTGGTGTGCATTATACCCAATATGTAGTTCTTTTTTTTTTGAGACAGTCTCACTCTGTCATCCAGGCTGGAGTGCAGTGATGCAGTCTCGGCTCACTGCAATCTCTGCCTCCTGGGGTTCAAGCGACTGTCCTGCCTCAGCCTCCTGAGTAGCTGGGATTACAGGCACATGCCATCATGGCCAGCTAATTTTTATATTTTTAGTAGAGACAGGGTTTTGCCATGTTGCCCAGGTTGGTCTTGAACTCCTGACCTCAGGTGATCTGCCTGCCTTGGCCTCCCAAAGTATTAGGATTATAGGTGTGAGCCACCACGCCCAGCCCGAAAATGTAGTGTTTTTTGTTGTTTTTATCTTTTTTTGAGACAGAGTTTCGCTCTTGTTGCCCAGGCTGGACTGCAATAGCACAGTCTCGGCTCACCGCAACCTCTGTCTCCTGGGTTCAAGTGATTCTCCTGCCTCGGCCTCCTGAGTAGCTGGGATTACAGGCATGTGCCACCACGCCTGGCTAATTTTGTATTTTTAGTAGAGATGGAGTTTCTCCATGTTGCCCAGGCTGGTCTCGAACTCCTGACCTCAGGTGATCCACTCACCTCCGCCTCCCAACATGCTGGGATTACAGGTGTGAGCCACCGTGCCCGACCCCAATGTGTAGTTTTTTAAAATCCCTTATCCCCCTCACACTCTCCCACTATCCAATCTATTTTAACGGATATCTGGATTGTTTGTAATTATTTGTCATTAAGAACAACACTACTGTGAACATTCTTGTACATCTCCTGGTGCACTTGGGTAAGTACACATGCTTTCTGGTGCACTCCTTCCTACCTTGCAAGTCCTTGTGTTTCAGGAATACTTTTCCCATTAGAAACAGAGGGAGCTTGCTCTCATCAGAGCATCCTGGTACAGAGCCAGAGTTAGTTTGCCAGTGATTCCTATGGCTATTTGGGACCCATGCCGAATGAGCAGAGACTTGAGATAATTTAGAAACTTGTCATATAGTGGCTGGGGACAAACAGACAGACAAAAGGGGCTTCCTGTGTGTTGCCTCTCTCCTGGAGACTCACTCACCCTGCACAGTGCCCCAAGGATACTGCCGCGCCCTCATCATCTTGTTGCCTATCTTCAGTTCTTCTGTGCTGCCAATGACAGCAAAAGGCAGGTGGGCCTGAAACCGAAGGCAAACGAAAGCTGAGAACTGCAGAAGAAAGGCACTGAGCATTACACAACCCAACTGCTGTTCATCGCCGGGGCCCCAGGTCTTCACCCTGCAATGTCCCCCACTGTCATCATCACCAACACGCATTTATAAAGTTCCCAAACTATGTGAGGATAAGAGGCCTAGTGCAAGCTTCTGCTGTTCAGAAATTCACAACAGAGGGTAACAATGACATGGCTGAATGCATTGGGAACAAAGAGAGAAAATAAGCAGAATAATAAGCACATACACAGATTACCAAGCTATTCACTATTCACAGTTGCTGCTGAGGGGAAGAGCCTTTGGAAGATCAGGGAGTGGAATGAGGGGGTTCTGTGTGGATGGAGAGGATAAAGGAGAACCAAAGGGTCTGGGATCACTGCCCCTTCACCCTCCCTGGAGTGTGAGAGCCCCAACATTAGGTCTGTAGTGAGACCACACAGCCGACTGAGGTGTACTGTCCTTGTTCTCACCCTTCCCTGGAGCAAGAGCTCACACTGAACTCTTAAGCCTAGAAAGCAAGTCACTAAGGATTTACTCACATGACCATACTGGGTTCTGCTGTAGGCGCCATAAAGCAGACAGAAGCAGCAGAAGACATGCTCCATTGCTCTCTAGGAGCTTACAGTGTTGTTGGGGAAGCCCAAATGACATACTTCAAGTCATATAAGATAGTATGTCATGGCCAGGTGTGGTGGCTCACGTCCATAATCTCAGCATTTTGGAAGGCCGAGGCGGGCAGATCACGAGGTCAGGAGTTCGAGACCATCCTGGCTAACACGGTGAAACCCTGGCTCTACTAAAAATACAAAAACAGCCAGGCATGGTGGCATGTACCTGTAGTCCCAGCTACTCTCGAGGCTGAGGCAGGAGAATTTCCTGAACCCAGGAGATGGATGTTGCAGTGAGCTGAGATTGCACCATTGCACTCCAGCCTGGGCAACAGAGTGGGACTCTGTCTCAAAAACAAAACAAAACAAAAAAGGCCAGGCGAGGTGGCTCAAGTCTGTAATCCCAGCACTTTCGGAAGCCGAGGCAGGTGGATAACAAGGTCAAGAGATTGAGACCATCCTGGCCAACATGGTGAAACCCCGCCTCTACTAAAAAGTACAAAAATGAGCTGGGTGTGGTGGTGCGTGCCTATAGTTGAGCTACTTGGGAGGCTGGGGCAGGAGACTGTTTGAACCCGGGAGGCGGAGGTTACAGTGAGCTGAGATCATGCCACTGCACTCCTGGCAACACAGCGAGGTTCCAATTCAAAAAAAAAAAAAAAGTATGTGATCAATGACTCAAGTACATGGGCTGGTGCCCTGTACATAGTAGGTGCTTAATAAATACTTTCTGAATGGCAGTGGTAGGGCTAGGGAAAGAGGAAAGAAAGGCAAAGGAGAAATAGGTTTTGAGCTTGGTGCTCACAGGGAAATGAGGAGGCGGGCTTGGCTTTATGGGTCAGAGAAGAGAAGGCTGCCCCAACTTGGTAGTGTGGGGCCTGGTAAACGCTCACAGAGCCCCAGTCCACAAGGAGCTGGCCAGCTTGTCAATGCTGAGTCACCACAGCCAAATGGAACCACAGAATCAATGTTTACCAACCAGGTGAGCCCAGGCAGGGCTTTGACTAAAAGGGCTTTACACCAACAGGTCAAAAACCTATGGGAAAGCTTCATAGCCTGCTTGCAGAAACAGGTCATAATCTCAGATACTTCGATCCATTTGCCCACTCATCCATTCTACTAATATGTACTGAGCTCCTACAATAGATGCTAGGCATGAAGAATGATACAATGGCAAAAAAGCACAGAGCCTGGCTCCAGAGAGTGCCCAGTGTGCTGAGGGAGAAAGCCATGCCAACAACGATCATACAGCAAGATTAGGGTTGTAGCAGAAGTGGAGGAGGCAGTGAGCCGAGATGGCACCACTGCACCCCAGCCTGGGCGACAGAGCAAGGCCCTGTCTCAAAACAACAACAACAACAAATCAGGGTTGTAAACAGAGGCTCAAGGGCCGGAGTAACACAGAAGAAAGCAATTAACTTCATGGGAAGTCAAATAAGTCGTTTCAGAGTACGTAGTGGCAATCATATTTACAGCATTAGCATCAGCAATAATTTATTAAGCCCTATGCGCTGGGTACCAGCAGCTTTAACATGGCATTGTCTCACTGAATTTCTACAACACTAAATGGTAACTTGCCTTATTAGTCTCCTCTTTAGATGGGGAAACTGAGGTCTGGCAGGGCTACAGGACTTGCCAGTAGGCACACAATAGTAGGGAACAGAATGAGGTATGGAATCCTGGTCTCTCTGACTTCAAAGCCCACCCTTTGCTGGTCTGCTACTTCCATTTAGGGGGTTCAAGCAGTAGATGAGGTGCATACCCTAAACCCTGGGGGGAACTGGTTGTGCAAGACCAGATTATCAGAGGCAAAGCAGAGGCAAAGCAATTCAAAGAAACGCACAGCAAGTCTGTTGCTTGTTTGTTTCACCTGCATGCTGATCTCATAGCCAGTCCTTCCTCTCCATTCTCCTCTAGCTCTGGACCCCAAAAATGTCCTTCAGAGCAGAATAACACCAGATTTCATCAGGAGCTCAGATCCAGGACTCCACCAATCCTTCAAATTATATGGCCACCAGCTGAAGCTGCTCTTCTTTCACCCGCTCCCCTCTCAGCTGCTATCAGATGATCATCTCAGCCACTCTCCGACCCCTCCCCACTCCACTGACTGTCCCTTAAATCTGGACATAGGAAAGTAGGAAAGAGGAGGTTATGGAAATGGAAGGTGGGTGTGGGGAGGAGACGGGAAATGTTTCATCAGTCCTGGGAGGGGAATGATCAGAAGGGTAACTGGCAAAGTGACACACAGGCATTTGAGGAAAACTGAATTACTGAATATGCTGCCCAAGGGCCTGAGCATCTCGTCTTTGCCAGGAGGGTTGATCTGGGCACAATTCATTCCCACTCAGGGACTAAGACATGTCAGGAGCCTCGAATCCACCCCTAAACACTTCCTGGGAAAACATTTCTCCTGTAGAGACTCCACAGCTTCAGCTGCATGACACAGAAGAGCCAAGGAGCAGTGAATGCAGAGAGCTAGACTGAGGGAGGAGGTGATAAAGAAAAACCACACTGTAGTGCTCCTGCTCCTCCTGGGTTCTCAGCTGTCAGTGATGGAGGAGGAAGGCATGTGAAGTGGGAGGTGCTTCTCTGAGCTTGAGGAAAAAAACCCAAGAAGAAAACAAAGGCATACAAAAATGTCAGTGTTCCCTCGGGCCTGTTCCATTTTTATCATCAAGAGTCACTGTCAGAATGATGGGGTGATTTGCTTCCCGCTTTTCCTCAAACTGCTGTCATTTGATTCTTCTAGCTCAAAAACACAGCCCCAGCCCTCCCATGGCACACTCCTTTGCAGCTGGCCTGTTTTGGGAAGTGCATGCAAGGTAGGCATTTCCCAGTGCTCTCCTTTCGTTTGATTTTCACAACATCCTTCTATGGCAATGATTATAAGACCCATTTGTGAGTTGGGGGAACTGGGATACAGAGAGGTTAAACGAGTTGCCTAGGTCCCTAACCCCCATGCCGGGACCTTCCGAAGCAGCAGCACCGAGGCCACCGAGCTTTGGCTGCCAACCTCTTCCAGCCACCTAGGGTGGCCCGCACTCTGCCTCCTGGCTACATGGCATCTGCTGGAAGGAAGCAAACCATGACAAGCAGGAAATCATGGGGACCAGGCTCTGGCCCTCTGTTGCACTGCTTTTGAGAAACAGATGGTTATGACAACCAGAATGGAGTTGAGCAGAGCAGACAGCAGATACCCACTCTCCCCCCACAGCACCACTGACCGTACTCCCATACTCCTGGGTCCTACCAATGAGATCCAAATCTGAGGCCGGGCTTTCTGCTATTTTTCCCAGGTCCCTGCAGGAAACTGACAGACAGGGGTGGCATTTTCTATGTGTGGACCCAGGGAGGAGCCTCTGATAGATGCAGGGGAGTGTTGCTGCTGAAACACACACAGGCCTCTCAGGGGAGTGGGGAGTCTGTGTAACTTTCTCACTCAGATCTCCAATGAGGCACCCTCAGATATCATATTTCCCAGTCTCAGAAAACTCCAACAACAACCAACAACAGAGTCTCAAGCCTCTCTTGGGGGGCTTGAGAGTCCATTCCTGGATTCACTATCTGTCTTAGTGCATTTTGACTTGCTACAGCAAACTACCTGAGACTGGGTAATTTATCAACAATAGAAATTTAATCCTCAGGCCAGGCGTGGTGGCTCACCCCTGTAATCTCAGCACTTTTGGGAGGTCGATGCAGAAAAGAAAAGCAGTTTAATCTTCATAGTTCTGGAGGCTGGGATGTCCAAGATCAAGGCACCAGCATGTGGTCTGGTGAGGACTTTCTTGCTACATCTTCACACAGCAGCAGGACAAGCTAGCCTAACACTGCATGATGTCTCTTTAAAAAGGGTCTTCATCCCATTAACAAGGGAGGAGAGCCCTCATGCCCAATCGCTTCTTAAAGGCCCCACCTCTTAATACTATCACACTGGCCACACCTGAATTTTGGAGGGGATACAATCAAACCATAGCACTACCTCTACTGACTTGTGTCTAACTTAAATTCTTCTCAGTACATTGTAAAGTACTTAATAATCCAATTGGCGTGAGTTATTTTATTCTTATTTCACCACATTCATTATACTTGGGAGGCTAGATGATTGTCTTCCTCAGCCCAGTGAAACAGACACTGTCAGAACTCTTTATTCCTCATCTAATGATCATATTCTGATTGGGCTTGGTTTCCTCCCAAGGTGGACAGTGTTTCCCAGTTAAGCTAGTCCCCATTTCAGGCTCCTGCTGGTGACTGAACAAGACCATTGGCTGATTTGCTCTCAAGTCAGTCACTGGTGATTCCTTGAAAAGTACCTGCAAACAATGGAAATACCACTGCTGTATCAGAGGAAGAGATGAACTTGTGCCTGTGGGTCTCCCTGTGACCCTACTGGTCACTCATGTGCTCTCACTGGGCCCAAATGTCAATTGCCTTTCTGGGAACCAAACTCCAGACTTCATAAATGGCCAACTAATGGAGCTGAGTCAAATAAGTAACTGGGCCTTTTTGCTGGTCCTGGCCATGGTTTGAGCCATTCAAAGCACATGATTAAATTGAAAACAACATAGCAATTTTTAGTATTAAAGTCTACAAGCTTGAGGGAGATTAGAGCATGGGTTGAAAATAGCATGCGACAAGACCTCTCTCCCTTCTCTTGCCCCCTCAATCTAAAATAAGGTTTTCAAAGGCCAGGCGCGGTGGCTGACACCTGTCATCCTAGCACTTTGGGAGGCTGAGGTGTGCGGATCACGAGGTCAAGAGATCGAGACCATCCTGGCCAACATGGTGAAACCCCGTCTCTACTAAAATTACAAAAATTAGCCAGTTGTGGTGGCGCGTGCCTGTAGTCCCACCTACTCGGGAGGCTGAAGCAAGAGAATCGCTTGAACCCAGGAGATGGAGGTTGCGGTGAGCTGAGACTGTGCCACTGTACTCCAGCCTGGCGACAGAGTGAGACTCCATCTTAATAATAATTAAAAAAATAAGGTTTTCTGGAGCCACCCATAATCCAAGGTGGTGGCTGGGACCTCATTACTCTCAATTCCTGCCACAAGAATCCCTCATGGTGAGAAACAGGACATTGTACAGTCTTCTCCACTCAGGCAAGAGACTTCTTCCACTTCTTCCAATTCAGCTCCTATGATAATTGGCTGGGGTGGCTGAGGCTGTGGGGCTGGAGTCAAATCCAAAATTGAAAGCCCAGCACCCATTCTTCCTACCACTCGAGCCCCAGTCTCTGAGGATGCAGCTTCATACACCATGGCTTGTGTGGAAACTCTGGGGGCTTTTGACACAGTTGTTCGGTGGCAGGCAGCTAAGCAATCCTATGTGTATATTGATAGCATCCTCTTCCCCATCAGAGCGCATGTAACACAAAGGACTCACACGCAGGCTCCTCTTACAGGCATGCCAATTCCAGGCACACTAGCTGTGAGGCCACTCCTCTTTCCCACTCAAAGAAAACACAGTGGATTAGCCGGGCATAGTGATTCATGCCTGTGGTCCCAGCTACTCAGGAGGCTGAGGCAGGAGGATTGCTTGAACCCGGGAGGTGGAGGCTGCAGTGAGCTATTGCACCACTGTACTCCAGCCTGGGGAACAGGAAAAAAAAAAAAAAAAAAAAAAGCACAGTGGATGCAAGGGAGTAAGTGGTGAGTGGTTTATGGTATGGTTAACCCTGAGTCCACTCGAATTCCCTCCCTCCCTCTCTTTCATTGTTTTGTTTTGTTTCGTTTTTTTAGATGGCGTCTCGATGTGTCGCCAGGCTGGAGTGTAGTGGCACAGTCTCAGCTCACTGCAACCTCCGCCTCCCAGGTTCAAGTGATTCTCCTGCCTCAGCCTCCTGAGTAGCTGGGATTACAGGCACACACCACCATGCCCGGCTAATTTTTGTATTTTTAGTAGAGATGGAGTTTCACCAAGTTGGCCAGGATGGTCTCGATTTCTTGACCTCGTGATCTGCCTGTCTCAGCCTCCCAAAGTGCTGGGATTACAGGCGTGAGCCACTGCACCCAGCCTCTTTTTTTGTTTGTTTGAGATGAAGTTTCACTCTTATTGCCCAGGCTGGAGTGAAATCACACACTTTCAGCTCACCACAACCTCCACCTCCCAGGTTCAAGTGATTCTCCTGCCTCAGCCTCCCAAGTAGCTGGGATTACAGGCATGCACCACCACACCCAGCTAATTTTGTATTTTTAGTAGAGATGGAGTTTCACCACGTTGGTCAGGCTGGTCTCGAACTCCCGACCTCAGGTGATCCGTCCACTTTGGTCTCCCAAAGTACTGGGATTACTTACAGGCGTGAGCCACTGCGCCTGGGCACTAGTTACTTTATTTTGAATTTCAGTAAAGATGAGGTCTCGCTATGTTGCCCAGGCTTGAATTTTGTTTTTCAAAGTAAAACACAATTATGAGTAACAAAGGACCCAGAATCCCTTCACAGCCATAACAGCATGCTTGACAACTACTGCTGCCTAGCCTGGGGGTTTCCATCCTTGAGGTTGTGCCTACCCTAGGCTGAGCAGGAGGCCAGAGCTGAGCTGAGAACAGAGCCCAGGATGATTGTTACTCCTAATCCCTGAGGCACCAAGATGTGGTTTTGTGTGACACCTTGAGATGGCTGAGAACTCTCAGTCCCAATTTATTCTTAGCAAAGCAAACGACAAGCCTGAAAGCTGCTTGGTGACTTGACAAGCCTGAAAGCTGCTTGGTGACTTACGGCATCAGCGTTCAGAAGGTCTCTATGGGGACTGATGTCCCGAGGTGACTAGCCACTTCCAGACATCAGGGCCGGTGACACCCAGACAACATTTCTCTTGAGGCTCCCATTTTTCTGCAAACTAGGCTGTCTCTTCATAATAGAGCCTAGTTTCCATCAGAATGCCTTGACTTCTCGAGAGGACAAGTGCTAATCTTTTATATTGTTTCCATGCCCATGGCTGGTCAGAGAAGATCTATCTCCACCTACCAAGCTCCAGATAGCCTTGCCCTTGAGCCAGATTTGCCTAAGATGGTGATGGACTTCTAATAACAAACAAACACATCTTGGGTGCACTGATGGACAGGAAGCCAGGCAAGACAATGGCTTGCTGCCCTGCTATGCTAATTTGTTGGCCAGTTCATAGGAGGTGGCAGCTGATGCTGTAATGATCATTCAGAGGGCAGCGGCAGCAGGAAAGTTTGCTAAAAATGGCTTTTATTACAAGGCTTTCCTGAGCTTGGCTATACCCAGGCATTATGTCATTAGGAAAACCTGATGCCACTCAGTAGCAAAAAAGAAATCTGTTCCCAAAGCAGAGGCTTTCTGAAAGCTATTAGCTGTCTCCTTGAAATCACAACATTGAAGATTTCACAGCAACACCATCAACACATTGGAAGGAAGCATATTTGCCTCTCTGCCTTATTACTCATTCCCCTAGTAGGGAAAAGTGGGGGAGGAGAGGAAAGATGGCAAGGGTTTTTGTTTTGATTCATTCGCACTTAATAAAGCAAAGCAAAACCCTAATTTTTTTAAATTTTATTTTATTTATTTATTTTTTTTGAGATAGAGTCTCGCTCTGTCGCCTGGGCTGGAATGCAATGGCATAATCTCAGCTCACTGCAAACTCTGGTTCCCAGGTTCAAGCAATTCTCTCTGCTTTAGCTGCCCAAGTAGCTGGTATTATAGACACACACCACCACGCCTGGCTAATTTTTTAATTTTTTTAGTAGAGACAGGGTTTTGCCATGTTGGCCAGGCTGGTCTTGAACTCTTGACCTCAGATGATCCGCCTGCCTCAGCTTCCCCAAGTGCTGGAATTACAGGCATGAGCCACCGCACCCAGCCAACCCAGATATTTAAAAATAGCATCTCTTGGCCGGGCACAGTGCAGTGGCTCATGCCTGTAATCTCAGCACTTTGAGAGGCTGAGGCAGGTGGATCACCTGAGGTCAGGAGTTCAAGACCAGCCTGGCTAGTGTGGTGAAACCCCGTCTCTACTAAAAACACAAAATTAGCCAGCTGCCTGTAATCCCAGCTAGTTGACAGGCTGAGGCAGGAGAATCACTTGAACCTGGGAGGCAGAGGTTGCAGTGAGCCAGGATTGCGCCACTGCACTCCAGCCTGGGCAACAGAGTGAGGCTCCGTCTCAATAAATAAATAAATAAATAGGCTGGGCACGGTGGCTCACACGTGTAATCCCAGCACTATGGGAGGCTGAGGTGGGCGGATCACGAGGTCAAGAGATTGAGACCATCCTAGCCAACATGGTGAAACCTCATCTCTACTAAAAATACAAAAATTAGCCGGGCGTGGTGGCACGCACCTGTAGTCCCAGCTACTCGGGAGACTGAGGCAGAAGAATCACTTGAACATGGGAGGCGGAGGTTGCAGTGAGCTCAGATCTCACTACTGCACTCCAGCCTGATGACAGAGCAAGACTCCATCTCAAAAAAAATAAATAAGTTAATTAAATAAATAAAATCTCTCTAGTCACCAGCAACGTTGTGGGCTGCAGATCATTTGTCCTCCCAGGGGCAGAGGGGTTGATAATCTCAACACTGAATATTCCTGAGACCCCAAAGCCAGCCAACTTTTTCAGCCTTTGATTCTTTCACAGCATCAATTGTTCTGGTGTTGCTTTGGTCTGAGACAAAGACTGTCTGCCTTTCCTACAGTTCCATGGGGTCTGCCTGTCCCAGACCAGAGCAGCATCAAGGAGGTGGGTGGAAGGAGAGGTCTGAAGGCTCTGCCACACACTCTTCCTGGAGTCGGCCTTCCCTTTCCCTCAGTTTCTGACTATTAATCTCGGCATCGTGGAGGATTTGCAGCAGCCACTACTAGGAGAGAGGAGCTGTTTCAGTTCTGGATTCTCTCTCCCAAATACCTGAGACTTAGATAATCAAGAGTTGCCGTGGCCGGGCACATTTGCTCACTCCTGTAATCCCAGCACTTTGGGAGGGGGGCAGATCACTTGAGCCTAGGAGTTCAAGACCAGCCTGGCCAACACAGTGAAACCCTGTCTCTACTAAAAACAGAAAGAAAAAAAAATAGCTGGGCATGGTGACTAATTCTTCTGCCTCAGCCCCCTCAGTAGCTGGGATTACAGTTGGCATTTGAACCCAAGTGGCAGAGGTTGCAGTGAGCTGAGATTGTGACACTGCACTTCAGCCTGGGCAATGGAATGAGACCCTATCTCAAAAAAAAAAAAAAAAGGAAAAGGAAAAAAAAAAGAGTTTACTACACTAAGATGGATGGTGAAGATGTTTTGCTGCTATTTGGTAAAGTAATAATAATAAATAATAATAATAAAGGGGTCAGCATGGTGGCTCACACTTGTAATCCCAGAATCGCTTGAGCCCCGGGCTTCAAGACCAGCCTGAGCAACATAGCAAGACCCAGTCTCTACGAAACATTGAAACATTAGCCAACCAGGAATTGTGAATGCACCTGTAATCCCAGCTACTCGGGAGGCTGAGGCAGGAGGATCCCTTGAGCCCAGGAGTTTGAGGCTGCAGTGAGCTGTGATCACACCACTGCACTCCAGCCTGGGCAACAGAGCAAGATCCCGTCTCTAAAACAAAATAATGATAATCATGATAAAGAACAAATGGTCAGGGAGTTGAACCCCTGTGCTCCTACTCACATTCATGGTTCCGTTGATCTCTGCCACCGACTCATCATCTGTAGGAAACTGATAGATCTGGACTCCATTGCTGACAAGCTCGCTGGTGATTTTGATTTTGAACTTTGTTAGCTCACTCTTCGAAATGGCATCTGCTTTGGCAATGATAGGGATGATGTTCACCTGGGAAGAGGAGGAGCAACGTGGGGTCATTGTTGGTAACCTGCAACTGACAGCAGCATGACCTAGGACTTCCACCAGCTGCCAGAGGGAGCCGCTCAACCCCGTGGCCTAGGGCTGGCCGCTTCTGTAGCCAAAGGACAATACAATAAACAGCAAGTACTAACTATGTTCTGGGCACTGAACTAAGTGGTTTACATAAATTAGCACAATTCATCCTGACAGTAACCCCTCCAGGAGGTA
>PVKP010015208.1:31673-51049 GCA_004027715.1 Plecturocebus donacophilus
CCCCTCCCCTCCCCTCACCTCTCCTCCCCTCACCCTCCTGTCTCTTCTGTTCTTTTCTGAAGATGGAGTCCCGCTCTGTCACCCAGGCTGGAGTGCAATGGTGCAACATCGGCTCACTGCAACCTCCACCTCCCGGGTTCAAGCGATTCTCTTGCCTCAGCCTCCTGAGTAGCTGGGATTACAGGTGACCGCCACAACGCCCAGCTAATTTTTTTGTATTTTTAGTAGAGACGGGGTTTCCCCATGTTGGCCAGGCTGGTCTCGAACTCCTGACCTCAGGTGATCCGCCTGCCTCAGCCTCCCAAAGCGCTGGGATTACAGGTGTGAGCTACCGCGCCCGGCCTCCCTAGTCTTAAGAATGAGCTGTCTACCAGTTCAGATGCAAGTTGATGAGCTGTGTGGTATCTTGGTATCAAGGTTACTGCTTGGGAGATTTGAAGCAGAAAGGTGACAGCTGGGAATCTGTGGCTGACAGGAGAGAGGTGGCTCCTCCTTGCTAACAGTAAATTGTGCCAACCCAACAGGTCCAGGCTAGCCCCAGCCAGGTGTGATATGGACCCACATGAGATGGCAGGGAAAGGCGGCAGGGACGGTGCTCAGCAAGGACGCACACCTGGCTCCCTTTCTGGCAGCAGACACTGAATAACCAACTCAGTTAGGTGAGGAAGAACCTCTAGTTACAATTTGATCTGAGACTTATGCAAAAAGAAGTATACTGCTTGAGTCTCATGATTAATTTCTGAGTAAGAAAAGCAAGTATATTGTTTCCTGTTATCTGTGTTAAGTTAAAAAAAAAAAAAAAAAGAAAAGCAAGTATAAATGCCCCATTTCAGGCATCAGGAGAAAGGTCGAATGCCAACCAAAAGTTCAATCCACCTGAGCCCTAATCCTTGAAATTCCTCCAAGAAGGGACAAGGCTTTTACTGTGAGAAGGTAAAGAAACTTGAAATACACATCTTTGTGACACAGAGCACGCTAAGGTCTGGTTGACATGGGGAGGACAGTCATTTCTGCCAGTAGACTCCAACGGGGGACATAGGTGGCACTCAGGCCCCAGGCTCTGAAAGGGGAGTCTGGGAGCTCTAGACAGGGAAGATAAATCCTGCCTCCTTTGCACTGTGGCTTAGGAGTGCCTCTGAAGGCCGATATCACACAGGTGCTGGGTCAAAGAAAGACTGAATCTTGTAGGCCCCTCCCTTGGAGTCTTTCAGGGGAAAGAGATCAAAGCCCTTGCCAAGATGAAACAGCCAGGCAGAGCCTCTTCTCCTTGGCACTTTCACCAAGTCCCCACTGGCACACTATAAACATATCTCACGCCTGTAATCCCAGCACTTTGGGAGGCCAAGGCGGGCAAATTACCTGAGGTCAGGGGTTGGAGACCAGCCTGACCAACATGGAGAAAGCCCATCTCTACTAAAAATACAAAATTAGCTGGGCATGGTGGCACATGCCTGTAATCCCAGCTACTCTGGAGGCTGAGGCAGGAGAATCTTTTGAACCCAGGAGGCAGAGGTTATGGTGAGCCAAGATCGCGCCATTGCACTCCAGCCTGGGTGACAAGAGTGAAACTCCATCTCAAAAAAAACCCATGTATCAAAGGCTTAACCCAGCCCATCCACCAGGCCTGCAGCCACGTGGCTCACCACTGCCCCTATACAGGACATGCAGGGCATGGCCACATTTCAAAAGCAGCCTTTTATTCATGGGCCATGAACCCATTACTGTGAAAAATGAAAAATTGCTCCTATTCTGATGAGAGCTGAAATTCAGTTTTAGAGTGGATGTGCTACTAAATGGCTGCATGTAAATTCATTTTTTTTTTGATACGGAGTCTTGTTCTGTCACCCAGGCTGGAGTGCAGTGGTGTGTGGTGTGATTCCAGCTCACTGCCACCTCCACTTCCCAGGTTCAAGCAATTTTCCTGCCTGAGCCTCCTCAGTAGCTGGGACTACAGGCACACACCACCATGCCCGGCTAATTTTTATAGTTTTAGTAGAGACAGGGTTTTGCCATGTTTGTCAGGCTGGTCTCAAACTCCTAACCTCAGGTGATCTGCCCTCCTCAGCCTCCCAAAGTGCTGGGGTTACAGGTGTGAACCACCACGCCCAGACTAAATTCGATTTTTGTAAAATAAAAAACCATGGAGTCAGAGCTAGGTCCAAATCCCAGAACCATTTCAAGCTGTCTGAGGTTGAGCAAGTGACTTGACTTTCTACCCCTCAGATTCATCATGAGTGAAATGGGAATAATAATAGAACTCACCACCGGATTATTGGAAGGATAAAATAAAATAATGCATATAAAGTACTGATCACAGCATCTGGCACACATTAAATAGTAGGGAAAAATATAATTAGGCTTTTTTTTTGAGACAGAGTCTCACTCCATCACCAGGCACCAGGCTGGAGTGCAGTGGCTTGACCTCGGCTCACTGCAACCTCTGCCTCCTGGGTTCAAGCAATTCTCCTGCCTCAGCCTCCCGAGTAGCTGGGACTACAGGCGTGCGCCACCACGCCCGGATAATGTTTCTTTGTATTTTTAGTAGAGACGGGGTTTCACCATGTTGGCCAGGATGGTCTCGATCTCTTGACCTCGTGATCTACCCACCTCGGCCTCCCAAAGTGCTGGGATTACAGGCATGAGCCACCGGTAATTAGGCTTTTTGAAGAATCCTGTGGTCAATTCTTTTGTACAGTAAATAATCCTCTAACAAGAAGAATCGTCTAATTTATACATGGTGTAGAATTTGCATTTTTAAGTTTTTCTTAAAGCAAGACAATGCCTGATTTCCACAGCCATCTTTCTTGAGCACGGAAGCATTATGACATCGGGTCACAGATCTGAGTGTCACAGAATCTGCACTCTACAGTAGCTAGCGATATGACACCGAGAAAATCATTTAACCTCTCGGAGCCTCAGTTTTCTCTTCTGTAAAATGAGGATAACAATACTTCATGGGGTTGGCATATAATGAGGGTTTTAATGTTAGCTGCAGTCATAAAAGTAATTATTGATAGTAAGAATGATAACTTTCTTTTTTTTTTTTTTTTTTTTTTTTTGAGACAGAGTTTCACTCTTGTTGCCCAGGCTGGAGTACAATGGCACGATCTTGGCTCACTGCAACCTCCACCTCCCATGTTCAAGCAATTCTGCCTCAGCCTCCCGAGGAGCTGGGATTACAGGCACCTGCCACCATGCCTGGCTAATTTTTGTATTTTTAGTAGAGACGGGGTTTCACCATGTTTGTCAGGCTGGTCTCGAACTCCTGACCTTGTGATCCACCTGCCTCAGCCTCCCAAAGTGCTGGGATTACAGGCTTGAGCCACCGCGCCCAGTCCAGAATGATAACTTTCAAAGTCAAGTTTGCATGTTTGATTCTGGCAGTTCACACTGGGGCAAAGAAAAAACAGCTTTCCATTGCCGAAGTTTTTGCCCCTAGACCCAGGGAGTCATCTTGCTATTCCCCAAGAGGGATCAGGGCAGAAAGTCAACTCAGGGCCTAGATCACAAAGCGTACAATGCTGGTGCTGGATCTGTAACACCATCTTTATGGAGGAACAGGGAATGAGAGAGAGGATGAGGATGCCACAAATCTCTCCCGGAAACCCACATCTACTTTGCACAAGAGATCAGTAAGAGTGAGCCCCCCACCATCCCCACCCCTGCCTCCTATACCTTACTGTCCAGCTTCTTCATAGTCACTAGGTCCAGAGACTTCAGGGAATGACCCGTGGGGGCAATGAAATACAAGCAGACGTGGATTCGGGAGTCATGGTAGGTGTGCAGCACTCTTCGGATCTTCAGCTCTTCCTGCAGGTAGGCCTCGAATTGTGCGTCAATGAATTCCACGATGGGTTTGTAGCTAAAAGGGAGAGCAGGGACAGAGGTGGACCCCGTCAAAAACTTGGATTTTGACACTGTCCCTTTTGGAAGTTTCAAATGCCCTCTGTAATCTTGACTCTTTCCCATCCAGCTGCATTTCTCCATCTCCCTTCAGGGAGCCTCTGATCTTGTCAGCCTGGCCACCTTCTCAGTCCCTACATGAACCAAACCTATGCCCATCAGTGCACCTTCACTAGAAGGCCCCTTTCTCTCTCCTCATCCCAATTCTGCCCTCCCAGACCTCAGGGCTCAGCTTAATGCCCTCTTCCTTCCTACAGCCTTCCCCACTTATGCCAGAAAGCCCTTCTGCAAGTCAGGGGCATAACAAAAAATGGCATTCAATTGCCTTTTTTTTGAGACAGAGTCTTGCTCTGCTGCCCAGGCTGGAGTGCAATAGTGCAATCTTGGCTCACTGCGACCTCTGCTGCCTGGGTTCAATCGATTCTTCTGACTCAGCCTCCCAAAGTGCTGGGATTACAGGTGTGAGCCACCACAACTGGCTCAATTGCTTATTGTTGCTTCGCAAGGATTCTCTCAAATATACTGTGTCTTCCTGAAGGGCAAGGCCTGTGAAGGGCACTTCTCTGTCCCTCAGGAGGCCCCAATGCAGCGTGGAGCTCACTGGCCGTATCTGTAGCGGGGCTGATTTCCTCCAAGCTGGGCTCATGTCTTTGCTTTCTTTATTTCCCCTACAATGCCTAGATGGGAGCTGGGTACACAGTGGGGAGCAAGACCTCTCTTTGACCCACTGCTGGGCAATCTTGTGAGAACACTCAGGGCTTCTGCTCATTCTCAGTAGGTTTAGTGGAGCTCTCCATTTGGCTTCCCCAAGGTCAAGATATTTTTCTGATTCTCATTTCCACCAAGGTAGTGACTTAGTAAAATCTAAGTGTTCAGGCCAGGTGCAGCAGTTCATGGCTGTAATCCCAGCACTTTGGGAGGCTGAGGCAGGCAGATCACCTGAGCTCAGGAGTTGGAGACCAGCCTGGGCAACAGGGCAAAACCTCATCTTTAGTAAAAATACAAAAATTAGTCGGGCATGGTGGCACACGCCTGAATCCCAGCTACTCAGGAGGCTGAGGCATGAGAATCACTGAAACCCAGCAGGCAGGGGTTGCAGTAAGTGGAGATCACACCACTGCACTCCAGTCTGGACAACTTTATCTGAAAGAAAAGAAAGAAAAGAAAAGAAAAAAAGAAAAGAAAAGAAAAGAAAAGGAAGGAAGGAAGGAAGGAAGAAAATAAATAAATAAATAATAAATAAATAAATTGAAGTAGTCAGGCAAAATCTGGTAAAGTTACTCCCCACCACACCCTCCAC
This sequence comes from Plecturocebus donacophilus, assembly GCA_004027715.1. Taxonomy (NCBI): domain Eukaryota; kingdom Metazoa; phylum Chordata; class Mammalia; order Primates; family Pitheciidae; genus Plecturocebus; species Plecturocebus donacophilus. Next base: position 36,877 of record PVKP010015208.1, read on the forward strand.
ACATGGACACAGGCTCACCAGCTCACTGAGTCTCCACTCACGGCTCCTCTAGCTGGCCCCCAAGTCTTGCCAAGGCTTCTTTTTTTTTTTTAGACAGAGTCTTGCTCTGTCACAAGGCTGGAGTGCAGTGGCACAATCTCGGCTCACTGCAACCTCCGCCTGCCGGGTTCAAGCGATTCCCCCGCCTCAGCCTCCCGAGTAGCCAGGACTACAGGCACACGCCATCACGCCCAGCTAATTTTTTGTATCTTCAGTAGAGACAGGGTTTCACCACGTTGGCCAGGCTGGACTTGAACTCCTGACCTCGTGATCTACCCACCTGGGCCTCCCAAAGTGCTGGGATTACAGGCGTGAGCCAGCACGCCCAGCCGTCAAGGCTTCTTAAACAACAGTCAGCCCTCTATGTCTCCGTGTCCTGGTCATCCCTGAGAAACTTCCCCCTCTCTCTGTCCCAGTCCCCTCCCAAGTTGTCCCCATCACCCCTACAGCCTCTTGCTTCTCTAACTAGGTCAGCTTAGCCTGTCTGCCTCTTGTTCTCATCTCCCCTGTCTGCTGCCTCTCTGGCTGAGGGGCTGCCTCTCTTCAGGCTAGAAGAGGCTTGTCATGTGGGCCCAGGGCAGGGAGTTTTCAGATACCGCTGCCAGAAGGGAACATGATGATCAAAGGAGGAGCTGGGCCCAGCCAATGCCTCCCACCTGCAGCAGCTCCCAGCCTGAGCCTTTTTCAAAGATCGCCCTAGTCGAGAAGGGGGAAGTAGCCTTTTAAAAAAGAATCACAGGATCCTAGATTCTGAGAGCTGCAGCCAGAGCTGAGATCCAGGTGCAGGCTATCTCTGGAGCCCCAGAGAAAAAGCTTTCTATTTGGATGGAGTTTCGCCCTGTCATCCAGGCAGGAGTGCAGTGGTGCGATCTCCGCTTACTGCAACCTCCGCCTCCAGAGCCCCAGAGAAAAATCTAAAAACACAGTCCTTTTTCTCTTCCTTTGATCCCTCTGAGCCACTGTTCTGAAGGGCAATCACATCAAAGAATCTCTTGGTTGCAGAGATCCTTAGAAGGTTCCTGACGAATTTGGAGTGAGGGTGGGGGATGTATCCCCTAGGCCTTTCAAATTAATTTTTGGATGATTTGCTGATTTGAAATAGTTGATCACGGCACAGCTTCATGTTTTTTCTCCATTACATAACATTTTTTACTTCATTTTTTGCTTTGCAGAAGGAATCAAAGGAGGAAAGGAAATAAAGCTAAAAAGTACAATTTTTAGCTCCCGACCCCCGGCCCCAAAATCTGTAGTGATACAATGTGCCTGTCTTACTGCAATTGCCTCTGGCTCTCAGAAGCTCTCAAGATGTACATGGATCAGACCAGCCAAACCAGCCAATCAGCCACCAGGATTTGGTGTAGATGAATCCTAAATGGGTGACTTATCTCTGTCTTATTCATCTCTGTATCCTCCATGTCTAGCCTGCTGTCTGGAACATAGTAATGTTTCCCCTACTGATCTGTGTTCCCTCCACCCTGGGGCCCCAGCAACTCATCTTCCTGATGTCTGAGGTGGCCACCTCTCCCCCACATTCTGTTGTGCTGCTCACTGGATTCCAGTGGGTGGTAAACAAAATCCCCTACTCTTTTTTTTTTTTTTTTTTGAGACAGAGTCTCGCTCTTGTTGCCCAGGCTGGAGTGCAATGGCGCCGCCTCGGCTCACTGCAACCTCTGCCTCCCAAGTTCAAGCAATTCTGCTGCCTCAGTCTCCTGAGTAGCTGGGATTATAGGTGTGCACTGCCACACCTGGCTAATCAAAATTCCTTACTCTTATAGGCTACCTCCTCCCAAACTGCTTCCTTCCTCTAAGTGACACCCGACTATCCTTCAAAGATGCTGTTTTTCTCATGTCCTTCTCAACTGGAAATTTCTTCGTCTCCACACCCAAGTCCCATGGAAGGGCAGAGAGGGCAGCTTTCTTCCAGCTCTTGATTCCCTTGCTCACTGTGATCTCCTCCATCTTCGACCAAAACCAGCTCCAACAGACTCCATCCCTCCTCATCACTACTGATAATCTTTGACATTTCAAGACAAGCGTTCTTAACCCAGGGTCCATGGACCTCCTGGGGTCTAAGAACAGAATTCAAAGGATCTGTGAACTTGGATAGGAGAAAAAATACATCTTTTTCACTAATCTCTAACTGACGTTTCTTCAGCTATGAACATAGATAACAATCTACAGTGTTAGCAGTACCTGTGGTTCATAACCAGTAGAAATCACTGATATCATCATTTCCCATTCCAGTTGTTGCAAATAGCTCAGAATAGCATTTATACTCATTACGACATCCAAATTCTGATCATTATTAAGCCTGCATAGAGATATTATTCCAGAATTGATAGAAAAGCACGTGGATTACTAAGTCACAATTTTTAAATATTTTAGTAACTGTATTTTTGGTATAATTGGTATGTTTTAGGTATTTAAAAACATTCTTTTGAGAACAAGCCCACAGGCCTCACTAGATTGCTAACGCAGCCAATGGCACAAAGTAACCCCTGGTCTAGACAATAATTCTTATTCATTTCGGATAATGATATGTACTATGAAGATCCTCCAATAGGGTAATGGGATATACATGTGATTGAGGGTTTAATTACTTTAAATACAGTGATCAGGGAAGGCTTCTCTAAGGGTGAGACATTTGAGCCACAAGGATGAGGATGAGAGAGCCATGGAGACATCTGGGTGAAAAGCATTCCAGGCAGAGGAAATAACAAATGTGAAGATGGTCCTGAGGCAGAAACCAGTCTGACAGGTTTGAGCAATAGGAAAAAGGCCAGGGAGGTGGGACTTGGTGAACCCAGTGTGAGTAAACTATTCACAGTAGCCCAAGGGTGAAAATGACCCAAATATCCATCAATTGATGACTAGATAAAGAAAACATGGAGGCCGGGCGCCATGGCTCACACCTGTAATTCCAGAACTTTGAGAGACTGAGGCAGGTGGATTACCTGAGGTCAGGAGTTCGAGACCAACCTAGCCAACATGGCGAAACCCCTGTCTCTAATAAAAACACAAAAATCAGCCAGGTGTGGTGGCGTGCACCTGTAGTCACAGCTACTTGGGAGGCTGAGGCAGGAGAATTGCTTGAACCTGGGCGGCAGAGGTTGCAGTGAGCCAAGATTGCACTAGTGCACTCCAGCCTGGGCAACAGAGTGAGACTGTGTCTCAAAAAAAAAAGTGCTTTATTTCTTGTATATCTGGCACCTCACACTGTACTTGTCACATAGTAGACATTTAGTAGTTTATAAAATGGACTAGGTTCCCACAGCAACTTGGTTCTCAGTCTTGTGGAATCTTTTTCTCAATTCTGCCCCTCCTCTCTATCCTCAAAGCTTCTTTTCTGTTCAAGCCCTCATCATCTCTCCTATCCTCAAGAGTTGCCCCTGACCTCCTTGTCCCCTTCTAGACATGGCCTTGTGTATTTCTCCCAGCTCAGACAAGCTTTCTTTTTCATCTGTTTTTTAGAGAAGAGGCCTCGCTCTGTTGCCCAGGCTGGAGAACAATGGCATGATCATAGCTCACTGTGACCTTTAACTCGTGGGCTCTATTCTCCTGCCTCAGCCTTCTGAGCAGCTGGGACTACAGGCACACACCACCACACCTGGCTAATTTTTAATTCTTTTGTAGAGACAGGGTCTCCTTATGTTACTCAGAGTGGTCCTGAACTTTTGGGCTCAATTTGTCCTCCCACCTTGGCCCCACAAAGTGCTGGGATTAGAGGTATAAGCCACCATGCCTGGCCTAAATTTATTTATGCCAGAATACCTATTCTCTCTTCCTCACAGATAACCTTTATTTTCAACTTGCTGATTATCTTTCCAGACCTTTTTCTATGCATTTACACGCATAAATAGAGAGAAATGTTTGTGGTTTTATTGGAGGGAGAGGGGCAGATTTATACACATGGCATCATGACCATTCTGCAACTTCTTTTTTTTCACTTCACAAGATATCCTGGAGATCTAGTCATGTGAGTATATCTTGATCTACCTCATTCTATTAAACTGCCAAGCACAGTTCCATGGTATGGTAATTCCATAGTTTATTTAATCGCTCTGTTGGTGGAAATTTAGACTGTTCTTTTTTTTGTTTTTTGGTTTTTTTTTTTTGAGACAGGGTCTCACTCTGTCACCCAGGCTGGAGTGCAATGGCACGATCTCGGCTCACCACAACTTCCGCCTCCCAGGGTCAAGCAATTCTCCTGCCTCAGCCTCCCGAATAGCCGGGATTACAGGCATGCGCCACCACTCCCGGCTAATTTTGTATTTTTAGTAGAGACCAGGTTTCCCCATGTTGGTCAGGCTGGTCTCGAACTCCCGACCTCAGGTGATCCGTCCGCCTCCGTCTCCCAAAGTACTGGGATTACAGGCATGAGCCACCTCGCCAGCTTAGACTGTTTAAATTGCTTTTCATTCAATAACCAAAGCTGTAGTGAACATGCTTTCTGCATGCTTCTGATGAGTATGTACAACTGTTTCTCTAGGCTGTATACTTAAAGGTGGAGCTGCTGGGTTATAAATTATTCACATTTAAAATTTTAATAGATGCTGCCAAATTTGCCCTCCAAAAAGTCTGTATCAATTTGCAGTCCCATCAACATGAATGAAATTACCTCGTGTTAGTGGATATTATACCATCTTTTAGTTTTTGCAAATTTGATGAATAAAAAATATTTCATTGTTTCATTTTGCATTTCTCTAATTACTAGGAAAGTTGAATGACCATTTCATATGTTGACTGGACATTTGTATTTCCCCTTTTGTAAATTATCTTTTTATTTCTCATTGAATTGTAGAAGCTCTTTTTCCATTTTAGAAGAATCCTTTTTCTGTTATTTAGGCTGCAAATATCTTCTCCTCATCTGTAGCTTGTTTTTACTTTTGTTTATGGTATCTTTCAGTATAAAAGAGTTTTTTATTTTAATGAATTTAAATCCATCAGTCTTTTCTTCTATGACTTTTGAATTTTGTGTCACGATTAGAAAAGCCTTCTCTACCCTCAAAGTTATAAAAATATTCTCTGATGTTTTCTCCTTATATTTTTAGAATCTGTTTTTAGTCCAATGGGAATCTATTTTTGTGAATGGTGTTTGTGTGAGAGGGTCTCGTTTTATTTTTTTCCTAAATAGATGGACTATTTTCCCAGCATCATCTCTTGAATAGTCCATTCTTCCCCTGGTAACTTACATATGCTAAATTTCCATATGAGCAGGAATCTGGTCTTAGACTGACTTTTCTATTCCGTTGCTCTTTTTGCTACTTCGATGCCTTTACATCCTTACTTTCCATTCACTCAGCAATCACAGTAATCTGGCTTCTACCCACAATTCCCCTTGAATTATTATTCCAAAATGTATTACTGACCTTCATGTCACCAAACCCAATGAATATTTTTCAGTTTTCGTCTTCCTGGATATCATGCATCATTCCCTCCCATATGCTGCATGATTCGGCTCTCTCTTGACTCTTCTATCAATAAAAATCATGATCGGCTAGGCACGGTGGCTCATGCCTATAATCTCAGCACTTTGGGAGGCTAAGGCAGGAGGATCGCCTGAGGTCAGGAGATCGAGACTAGCCTGGCCAACATGGTGAAACCCCGTCTCTACTAAAATTACAAAAATTAGCCAGGTGTGGTGGCAGGCGCCTATAATCCTAGCTACTCTGGAGGCTGAGGCAGAAGAACTGCTTGAACCCAGGAGGCAGATTTGCAGTTAGCTGCACCATTGCACTCCAGCCTGGGTGACAAGAGTGAGACTTCATCTCAAAAAGAAAATCATGATCATAATATCTTCAGTTTATGAGGTGAGGTGGTTACTCTGTGCCAGGTGTTTAAGCATTTTATATTGCACACATGTCAAATGTGCTTCACCACAGCTCTCTAAGGTAGTTATTATTTTCATCATCATCATCATCCCCATTTTACAGATGAGAAAACTGAGGCATAGAAAATTTAAATACCTTGTTGAAGATCCCTGGGCTAAAAAGATGGCAAGATGGGATTTGAATCCAGGTCTAAGACCGAAGCCTAGATTCCTAAGCACTCCCCTCTAAGCCTGTCCTTCTCAGTCTCTCCCTTAAATCTCCTTTCTCTAGCATCCTTTTTTGTTTTTTTTTAGACGGAGTCTTTCTCTGTCGCCCAGGCTGGAGTGCAGTGGTGCAATCTCGGCTCATGGCAACCTCCGCCTCCCGGGTTCAAGCAATTCTCCTGCCTCAGCCTCCCGAGTAGCTGGGACTATAGGTGCTTGCTGCCACGCCCAGCTATTTTTTTGTATTTTTACTAGAGACAGGGTTTCACTGTGTTAGCCAGATGGTCTCGATCCCTTGACCTCATGATCCGCCCACCTCAGCCTCCCAAAGTGCTAGGATTACAGGCGTGAGTCACCGAACCCGACATCCAGCATCCTTTTTTATTTTTATTTTTCGAATGGAATCTTACTCTGTTGCCCAGGCTGGAGTGCCATGGCATGATCTTGGCTCACTGCAACCTCTGCCTTCCGGATACAAGTGATCCTCATGCGTCAGCCTCCCAAGTAGCTGGGATTATAGGCACCCACCACCATGGCCAGCTAATTTTTTGTATTTTTAGTAGAGACAGAATTTCACCATGTTGGCCAGACTGATCTCGAACTCCTGGCCTCAAGTGATCTGCCCATCTCAGCCTCCCAAAGTGCTGGGATTACAGGCTTGAGCCACCGTGCCCTGCCTCCAGCATCGTTTAAATGGTAAGCTTTCCGCAGTATCCGGCCTTACTCGTTTCCTTTCCCAGTTTATGCACATGCTCTTATAAAGCAGGACATTCTAATGCCTGGTTTCAATGCAGTTTCACTGACACATCTATGCTAACAGCATGAAGAAAACGCTGCTTTTTATTATAGATCCCTGGAGCTTACTCCACCCCTGCTCCCCAGTGAAATTTCAAGGAGGTTTTTCATTTTTACTTATTTATTATAAGTATGTATCATATTTATAATCAGGAAAAAACAATACGGATATTTTAAAAATATAATGGAAGTAGACTCGCCTCTGAGGGGCAGTATCTGTTCAGTCCTCCCAAGTCATCATTATCAAGGCATTGTCCAATGTTAGATATGTTGAATGTATGTAACTGAAGGAACTGTAAAAAATTTAATTGAAGTTTTTGAGCCATCTGCAGCTGAGATTAAACACTTACATTGTGGCCTGAATATCCCCATTCTCCAAAGTTTAATTTATTCTCAACCAAACAAGAATAGCATAATAAGCATGCCTATACAAAGCGGAGGTGGCCAGACAGTGGCTCACGCCTGTAATTCCAGCACTTTTGGAAGGCTGAGGTGAGAGGATCACTTGAGGTCGGGAGTTCGAGACCAGCCTGGCCAACATGGCAAAACTCCATCTCTACTAAAAATACAGAAAAATCAGCAGGGTGTCATGGTGCGTGACTATTTCCAGCTACTCGAGAGGCTGAGGCAGGAGAATCGCTTGAACCCAGGAGGCAGAGGTTGTAGTCAGCCGAGATTGTGCCACTGCACTCCAGCCTGGGTGATAGAACGTGACTTCGTCTCAAAAAAAAAAAAAAAAAAAAACCAAAAACAAAGTAAAGATGTGTTTTCTCTAAAATTTCAAATGCAAAACAGAACTCAATTCCATTATGAAGAAGCTATATATATTTATTCATTATAAGGAAGTAAGCGTGGCTGTTACAGCTTTAAGGGGGAAATAAAAGAATTTGACAAAAAGTTCGTCTAAGAAGCAAGAGAATCCTGAAAGGATGAGAAGACCCTCTGCTCAAAAGGATGAATGGCTCTTTCTGAGATTGACACATGTGATAAGCACGTGATTTCTGGTTAAATGCAGATGGTGCCTGACCCCACCCCTCATCACATCCTCATCTCTGAGCCTCACCTACTCTTCACTCATACACAGTCTCAACCCCCCACATCTTTTTTTTGTTTGTTTTGAGACAGAGTCTTGCTCTGCCTCCCAGGCTGAAGTGCAGTGGTGCAATCTCAGCTCACTGCAACCTCCACCTCCCAGGCTCAAGTGCTTCTCCCACCTCAGCCTCCAGAGTACCTGAGAATACAGGAGTGCGCCACCACACCCAGCTAATTGTTGTATTTTTAGTACAGACGGGGTTTCACCATGTTGGCTAGGCTGGTCTTGAACTCCTGACTTCAAGTGATCTTCACACCTCAGTCTCCCAAAGTGCTGGGATTACAGGCACGAGCCACCTTGCCTGGCCCCCCTCCTATCTCTCTGCTTACTCCTGTTCAGTCCCTTTTCAGGATGTCTTTTCCTTCATCTGTGGAGTTAACAACCCAAGATTTTTGTCTTTAGCCCCGTGTTCTTCTCACTCTAGTCTGATCCCTGGGCGATTTTACATGTGTCCATGATTGGTACATATCACCTCTACCTTAGTAACCTAATCTATGTTTCTAGCCTCTTCTGATCTCCAACTCTGTGTGTTCAACTGCCTCGCGTATCTCAGTATTTCTCAGACAGATCAAACTCGACATGTCCAAAACAGCTGATTATTTTGAGCCCTGGTTCTCTTATGGACTGCCACCACCATGTGTCCACTCTCCAAAGCTGGAAATTTTGGCCTCATTCTAGATTTTTCTTTTGCCTTCACAACCCTACGCCAAGTCCTGTTGATATTTACCCACTCAGTATTTAGCAGGTCTGCCGCCTCTTTCCTATCTCAGCACCTATGTTACCTCTGGCCCCGATCATAAATCCCTCTGTGATCTGGCACCTGCTTACCTCTTCAGCCTCATCTCCCCCTGTTTTTCCCCAAGCTTATTCCAAGTGCTAACCCAAGGGCAGAACCAAGTTTTTCCAGCCCTTACACTTATGCAATTTGAAAGACTCTCTGAGGAAAACAATACAACATTGTGATTGAACATTAGTTACAGAGTTCTGGAAGGGGCCTGTACAATCTTCATTAACTTCACAGTGACTCTACCTCTGTCTAGCTGCACTAGACAGAGAGAGCAAGCTGCACTTTCCTAAAACACACCAGAATCCGGCACATCACTTTGCCTTGACACAGGCAGTTACCTCTGCCCAAGATGCCCCTCTCTCCCTTCCCTCGTCTGTCTGGCAAAACAGTTCGTCCTTCAAGAGTCAGCTCAGGACGCACATCCTTTGGGAAGGCTTCCCTGACCTCCCTACATGGAATTAACTGTTCTCACCATTGTGTTCTCATTGTAACTTGTTCTTTATCTCTTTGTACCCTGTTCTTTACAGAACATCTTATACTCCATGGAAATTATTTGCTTAAAACCGGTTTTGCCTGTGAGTGCCTCAAGGGCAGAGACTAAGCCGTTCCTTTTTAGATGGTTGGAGCCCGACAGTACCTGGTGCAAGGTAGGAGCACAAGACATGTTTGTTGCATGGAATTGAGATCCAAACCATGTATATTACAGACACCCTTCTTTTGGCGAAGTAAGTGGAGTGGAGCAGTTGCTGTAAACAAGGACCCTTGACTGGGCCGATGCTTGGGAGATATCTGCTGCCCACACCATTCTGGGAACACAGGCTAGACTCAGTATCTGTGCTCACCCCCAGGGTGAGCTTCTCCGTGTGGCCCTCTGCCAACCTCCCCATCTCACCCCACTGCCTTCCTTACCTGTCCTCTTTGTTGATCTGGTCCCCAAAGCCAACTGTGCTAACGATCGTGAGCTTTAGCCCCACGTTGCTCTCTTGGAGGTCATAGGTATTAGACCGGAGCTGGACACCTGGCTGTGTGTGGGTGGCTGGCTCCCCTTCGAACTTCGTGTTGAACAGGGTGTCCATGAGGGTGGACTTGCCCAAACCTGTCTCTCCTGAAAAGCAAAAGGATAAATTATGGCCTGTTCACATAGTGACTATGCAGCCCTTACTTATCATGTTTCAGATATACACTTGTTGACATGGGAAAATGAACGTGATAGGCCGGGTATAGTGGCTCAGGCCTGTAATCCCAGCACTCTGGGAGATTAAGGAGGGCGGATCATGAGGTCAGGAGTTCGAGACCAGCCTGGCCAACATGGTGAAACCCTGACTCTACCAAAAATACAAAAATTAGCCGGGAGTGGTGGTGCATGCCTGTAGTCCCAGGAGGGGATTGAGGCAGGAGAATCACTTGAACCTGGGAGGTGGAGGTTGCAGTGAGCTGAGATCACGCCACTGCACTCCAACCTGAGCAACAGAGGGAGACTCCTTCTAAAAAAAAAAAAAAAAGGAAAATGAACATGATAAAATATAAAGTGAAAAGCATATAGAAGCAGACAAACTATATGATCTCAGTTAAATGAAAAAGACTGAAAGGAACTATATCAATGGATCAGCAGTAGTCATCTCAGATAGTAGAACTGAGGTAATTTTCATTTTATTCTTCCAATTTTTCTGTCATTTGGAAATTTTACCTGAGTATACATTGCTTTTACAGTCAGAAAAAGAAATTATGTTACAGGCAGCAATGGAAAGGTATAGCTATGCCTAGAAAAAAAGACTGAAAGGAAATACAATATACTCTTACCAACAGCTATCTATGCCTAGAAAAAAAAACTGAAAGGAAATACAATATACTCTTGCCAACGGCTATCTCTGAGTGGTGACCTTCTGTGTGGTTTTCATCATTTTCCAAGTGGAATATGTAAAATATGTATAGTTTCTGTCATAAAAATTAAAGGGCTATTTTAATTTTTTTTTTTTTTGAGTTGAGTCTCTCTCTGTCGCCAGGCTGGAGTGCAGTGGCGCTATATTGACTCACTGCAACCTCCGCCTCCCAGGTTCGAGCAATTCTCCTGCCTCAGCCTCCCGAGTAGCTGGGACGACAGGCACGTGCCACCACGCCTAGCTAATTTTTGTATTTTTAATAGAGAAGGGGTTTCACCATGTTAGCCAGGATAGTCTCGATCTCTTGACCTCGTGATCCGCCCGCCTTGGCCTCCCAAAGTGCTGGGATTACAGGTGTGAGCCACTGTGCCCAGCCCTTCATTTTTTTAAAAGGACAGTGGTAGCCAGGCATCATGTCTCACGTCTATAATCCTAGCACTTTGGGAGGCTGAAGCAGGCAGATCACTTGAGATCAGAAGTTCGAGACCAGCCTGGCCAACATTGTAAAACCCTGTCTCTACTAAACGAATATATGTATATATACACAATTTAGCCAGGCATGGTGGTGGGCGCCTGTGATCCCAGCTACTGGAAGGCTGAGGCAGGAGAATTACTTGAACCAGGGGAGGTGGAGGTTGCAGTGAACCGAGATAGCGCCACTGTACTCCAGCCTGGGCAACAGAGCAACACTCCATCTCCAAAAAAAAAAAAAGGAAGAAAAAAAGACAACAGTGCCTTGTCAAACAAATATCCTCTCATCCCAGTCCCCACCTCTCCTCCCTGCCAGGCCTAAACAGCCCTTTCTGGATGCCCCAAATGTGCCTCCCAGCGGTGAAAACCATACAGGCCTCTGGTTTATCCTCCCAGCCCGGTCGAACTTTCAGTGAGACAGTTTTTAACTAAGAGGGGTGGGGTAGAGAGACCTAGCAGACCACAAATTCTTCTTATCCTTCAATTTTCAACAAACTAGCCATTTGTTTGTTTAACTACTAGGCTGCGGGATACTAATAAATCAAACCATTGGAATTTTTAAAGTCCTGAACTTCACACTAGGGAAATGAGTAGGGGAAGGGCTTGGCAGACTGGTGAAGGTTTTGGGAGCTTATTCTTGGGAGATCAGGGGATACCAAGCCACTGTCAGGAGCCAAGGAGAGTTCAGGGAATGGGACATCACAAGAAGTCAGGAGTTGGTGACAAGGGAGTTAGATAGGAATCTGCTATGAGGCCACAAACTGAGCTGGCCACTAAAACCACTTCTAATCTTATAATCTCTACAGATCCAGGCTGTATTTGACTCCTCAGCCCACCCCGGTGACTCAGAAATACCAGGAATTAAAGAATCAGTAGAGAGGCAGGGACTATGAAGAGAGCATATCGTTAATTACTCTGGCCTGCCCTCTGAAGACAAAGACGACCCTCCCATTTTATTCTGCTGTCGTCATCCCTGTTTCTCCCTCTCCTCTCCCCAACCCAAGGCGGATGTGAGCCTTGACTTCTCTTCACAGTCAGGACTGAGCTTGCATTGGGCAAATCGTGGCCAGGCAAATGCCCCTCGGGACCAAAAGCACACATCTGCAAGGTGGTTCAGGGCTAGGGTTAGGGCTACATGATGCAGGAACTGGAAATGCTCCATCTCCCCTCCCCGCTCGGGGTGTGTCTAGCCATGCTTCTTTTATCCTGAATAATGAGCTATGAATGCAGGAGGTGCCTTTTAAAATATCTGTCTATGATAAGAGTTTTCTATGTGTGGACAGTGAGAAGGGAGAGAGAGAGGAGGGAGACAGGAAGAGGGAGGGAGAACGAGGAGAACATTCAATTCAGTCTGGCTACCCGGCCCCCGAGCCCAATTTCATAGCCAGGTCTGACTAACTTGGTAAATTGCCATAGTGTGCGGAAATGGTTCCTCACACAGACCATGTTTCCAGCCAGGGTCTGCTATATCCATTAGCAGCAAAGGCTCTCGGAGAAGAGGCCCCCTTTTTCCTCTCCTAAAGGAACAGGAAGTATTTGGGTCCCAAGAAGAATTTGATGAGGTGAGGCCTTTGCCATGGGAGGTGGCAGACTTGGCCAAGCAGTGGAATGTATCACACCCCACCTCGCCCAAGGTTGGGGTGCAGCTTAACTGTAAACGGGGCCAGCACCTTGGAGGTGGGAACATAGTGTGGCTCCCACATCCTAACTCACCTCCCCTTCGAGGGCACTGAGGTTTGAGCTACATTTTAGCCCATCTTCCTATGTGCCTGATGAATTTTCCAAGTACATCCTTACTCCCAACTTCCTTCTGTTCTGTGAGCTCCCTGCCGAATGCCCTGCAGCTCCTAGGGAGTAGAAGTCCTGTCTTCCCAGCACCCAGAGTGGGCACCCTGGCTTCCCAACTCTAAGAATTCTCAGAGGCTGGGCATGGTGGCTCACACCTGTAATCCCAGCACTTTGGGAGGCCGAGGCAGGTGGATCATGAGGTCAAGAGATCAAGACCATCTTGGCCAACATGGTGAAACCCCATCTCTACCAAAAATACAAAAATTATCCAGGCATGGTGGCGGGCGCCGGTAGTCCCAGCTACTCGGGAGGCTGAGGCAGGAGAATCGTTGCAAGCGGGAGGCAGAGGTTGCAGTGAGCCGAGATCGCACCATTGCACTCCAGCCTGGGTGACAGAGACTCCATCAAAAAAAAAAAAAAAAAAAAGAATTCTCAGAGAGCAGGAGATAGGGCAGCTTCCAGTACCTCCAGGAGTGCCTATCCTGAGGTTCACACAAAAGGCCTCAGGGGCAGCACCACAGCGTGAGCGACCCACTCTGTTTGCACAGCTGAAGGAATGGGGGCCGGGCTAGTCAGGACAGGGAGCCGGGAGGAACAGCAGGAGAAATGACAACCCAAATGCCTGCCGGCACCAAAGGGCTGTGGAAATTAGATGCCAAATAATGAACGTCTAGAAGAAAAGAACACCCGGGTGTCTAGGAAATTGTGATAAATGCAAGAGTAGAGAGGGCAGAAGATCAAGCGAGCTCGTCTGACGGCTATCGAGTGCTTCCATTCGTTTTCCAGCAGTGTGGAGCCTGGGGGTCGGGGAGGCTTTCTCTCAATGACTGGCACAGACCCAGCCTGAGCCTAGAATGCTGCCCTCCCACAGCTGCCCTGGGCCCAGTACTGAGTGTGTGTGTTGTCGGGGAAGGCACACGTGACCTAACTGGGATCAGGTCAACAGATTCCACGCCCCTGCAGGAAGGTGGGGACTTGGCAATTAGATTCCAGCAGGAAACCTGAGGAGTCCCAAGGGGTCAATTTCTCATTCCTCCTCCCTCAGCCCTCCCAGAGCTCCTCCGAATGGATAGTAAGGTTTTTAACACATGCTCCACCAGGCAAGAGGATTTCATTTCAGTTTACTTAATGTAGACAGTATTCTAGAAAAGGTTTTTTTTTTTTTTCCTAAATTAAATTTAAAACATATATGAGTACTATGAAATATGTTTTTTTCAAACTATACTCTTGCAGGCCACGGTGGCTCAGGCCTGTAATCCCAGCACCTTGGGAGGTCAAGGCAGGCA
>PVKP010015209.1:0-50943 GCA_004027715.1 Plecturocebus donacophilus
CCTTTCTCATCCACTTTCTGTATCTCTTTCACCCCATAATGCCCAACAAAAGTGTTTAACCTCCACTAACCTTTTAGATAGATATTAACTTTCTTATTGCCATGTGCGTATTTGGTGTTCACCCCAAAGGACTAACCCCTGAAGTCCTGGACTCCTCCCCAATCAATGTTGTCCTCTAAGAATTCTGATAGATCAATCCAATATTCTTATCCCTCTCCCAGCTCCCAAAACTCTTACCATCTTCACATTCAGACATACTAGCTCACTTTCCCGAGTCCCTCTGGGCTATGGAGTTTACAGACACTGGATGTATTGCAAAGCATAATTGTTGAAAAGGAAATAGTACCCCAGTGGACCCCTCCCTAACCTATTCCAGTAACCTTAAAGAACTGAAGGAACTGGAAGCCTCAAACCTATCCTACAAGGACTTTTGTCAAAGGACACATTTATCTTAATTTAGGTCTGGCAATACTCCAATTCTTCCAGTAGAAAAGCCTCACTGTCTCTTAGTAAGTCTGATTTGTTTTTATTTGTCAAAAAAAGTAAGTCACATGAGCCCTATGTTTGCCCAGATTTCCAGTCAGAGACACTTCCCAGACACTAGCCCAGAGAAGAAAATCTCACTGAATGGAGGTGATAGAGATCAGATATTTGGAATTCTAAGGCAGGTGGAATTCGAGGGGCAAAGTAACAGAATTGAGAGATTTAAACAGATAAAATCTGCATAGAGGTTCTGTAGAATATTTGGCTAAATATTAAGCTTGGTATGTTTAAAGTCTCATAATGCCAATGGAAGAATGACTCACAGGAACTTTAGAGAGAATAAAATGGAACTTCTTACAGAATTCAGGAATTTTGTGGGTTTTTTTTTTTTTTTTTTTTTTTTGAGAGAGACAGAGTCTTGCTCTGTCGCCAGGCTGGAGTGCAGTGGCGCAAGCTCGGCTCACTGCAAACTCTGCCTCCTGGGTTCAAGCGATTCTTCTGCCTCAGCCTCCCAAGTAGCTGGGACCACAGGCACACGCCACCAGGCCCAGTTAATTTTTGTATTTTTAGTAGAGACGGGGTTTCACCATGTTGGCCAGGATGGTCTCGATCTCTTGACCTCCCCGAAAGGACAGAGTTTAATAAACACCTGTGGTATTAAGTATTGAGCCCCGAAGACTACATACTTTAGGAGTAGCACTGAATAAAACCTACAAAAAAATATTAGATTACCTAAACAATCATAAAAACCATACTATGAAAGTAAAATTATATCCAAAGTAAATTAAACATCAGTTGGTCAAAGGGAAAAATGTTTCAGTTAGGTAGGTGTAACAAGTTCTGGTGATCTATTGCACAGCAGAGTGCTATAGTTAATAATAATTCATTGTATATTTCAAATGTGCTCTTACAAGAAAGAGGCAGAGGAAGACTATACACACATATTATAAGAAAGTAATGTGAAGACAGAGGCAGAGATTATAATGATATAGCCACAGCCCAGGAATTCTAGAATTTTCTAGAAGCTAAGTGTCCGGAAGCTAAGGTTCTCCTCTGAATTTTCTAGAGGAAGCATGGCACTACAAACTCTTTGATTTAAGCTTAGTAAAATCAATTCTAAATTCTTGACTTTCAGAAATGTGAGAGAATAAATTTGTGTTGCTTAAAGCTATACTGTGCTTTTAGAAGTTTGTGTTGATCTGTAATTTAAGCCATAGGAAATGAACACAGCTGTCTGTGGCCTGCTGGATTCCCAGGAATACTTTGGAATGTATAAAATACTCTGTGAACATACAGACTCCTGATTTTACTTTGCAGTTTTCTGTCAGTCTACTGTTTGTCCAAACTGTTATTCACTACTTCAGACAGCCACAGATGTTAAATAATTTCTGTAATTATTTTTGACAAATAACCTAGAGGAAATGGCTTTCATACTGGTGAGCTTCAAGTCAGTTTAGATAAAGACAGACTTAGCAATAGTGTCTTCTGGGAAACCGCCAGCCACGTCAATGACAGT
Source organism: Plecturocebus donacophilus (assembly GCA_004027715.1). NCBI lineage: Eukaryota > Metazoa > Chordata > Mammalia > Primates > Pitheciidae > Plecturocebus > Plecturocebus donacophilus. Next base: position 2,000 of record PVKP010015209.1, read on the forward strand.
TGTCTGGAAACATTCTTTGAAGGAACTCCTGTTTTTCCCTTTGGTGGCTGCAACCATGGGTTTCCACTGGGATTGTAGGCTGCCGGTTTTCATTGCTACTGCAGAGATGGGGATGGAGGAAAAGTTAAATCACCACACAGTTTGACATTCTTTCTGAGTTTCAGCCAGTTTTCTTGCATAATTTCTCCCTGTATTGCTGCCAGACTTAGATTTATTTCTAGAGTTCTGAAAAGGTTGGTGCTGAGAATTTTTCCATGGTTCTTATTGTTTTATATAGAAAATAATTTTTAGAGATTCTTACTCTCTGAATATATGAAGTTATCAATGTTGTTATGACCTCATATATTTTTATTCATCAATTATTAGCAGCAAAACTATAAGGTGATTTTAGGCATTTATTAAACTCAAACAATTATTCATTTATCTCTCTAAAGTTTAAGTAAATACCATGACTTTCAAAATTACTAAAAATATGTATCAATACTGTGAACAACACTGATATTTAACAATCTCTCCAAGTGATAATGTCTTAATATGTACTGCATCACTGTATGAATATTTTGGACTCTATTGGTAACTGGTAAGGTAACTTTTCTCTTTCTTTAACCATATCTTTTTTTACATTCTCTGTGGATTAATTCCTACTTTGTCACAATGCAATCTGATATATCATATTTAGCCTCAAAAATAGCAATTAATATGTGAGGTTAGAAAGTAATTTTTAAAAACTTCAACTCTATCTAACTAGATCTCTTCTTTCTAACTTTGTATTGCTCCAGTCTGACAAATTTTTTTAAGGTAGAATAGGGGCAGCATGGTGTTCTTGTTTGTTTTTCTTTTTTATCGGCTTCTTCCATGTAATACATTATGGTTCCTGATCTCTCCAGTGATGTTGCCTCACATGAGGGGAATGACAAAAAAAAAAAAAGCACTACTTTATTAGGCTGATGCTGTAGGAGTTTGTTGATGATGGTGGTGGTGTTTTCTTCTGGAATTTGATGGACATTTAAATAGGCATTCTCTTTTCAGAAGTGCTTTGTGTGTGTGTGTGTGTGTGTGTCTGTCTGTTACTTCTTCTTAGTAAAAACCATCACTAGTTCCTGAATTTCCATTGACCAAACCCTCTGTTAGATCACTTCATCTTCTCTTCACTTAAGTCCCTTTTGAGGTGGAATCCAAACCAGGTTACATCTACATTCTACACCTGGCCCATGGAAGATGCATACTATTGTCTTGTAGTCCACAGTAGCAATACAACTTACCCCTTCTTTCTCTCTATTTTGTCATTTCAGATCAATCCAGATGCAGCTTGGTATCATTTTGAGTACTAGTCAAACCCCAGAAATAGGACTCATTCAGTAGTTGGTCTCTGTGAAGCCTCTTTCACTTTGTTTATGAAGGGGAAACATACTACTTCTAATCACTAATTGAAAGGAATCTAATACTTTGCTTCACAGTTGATGTCTATAAACTTTTTATAAGATAGATTGGGAAGATCAGGAATTCCTATAGAACAAGTCTTATAATCTCTTAATACATTCTGCACAGATAGTTTAGAAACATACATTAGAATGTGTGTATTGTTGGTATCTATCATCATTTTATTTACAGAAAGACTTTAGCTCAAAGAGTTTTATTACAAACGAATGAAAGATAATGTGATTGGTGTAACAATTTTAAGAAGCAATTCATTTTTCTATTTCAATAGATTAAAAACTTTGAAACCACGTAAACATTATTGACTAAATTGTAATTTAAATGTATCTTGTGTACACATTTTTTAGACTTGGAATACTAAAAACATTTGCTACCAAAGAACTCTCTCTGAAAGTTTAATTGAAAAGAAACTTCTCAAAAGAAGGAAAAATATCTAGGATGTAATAAGGAAAAAAATGTTTTACTTACATAGATTGTAAATTTTTAATGGTGTTTTAAAATAATCAGAATGTAAAATACCAGATAATAAGATACAGATGGTGAATAGTCAAAGATAATTGAAATAAAAGAATGCCAAGGTTGTCATATGGTTAATTATTGTCTCATGATATATTCATACTTCTGTGGCAAAAATTTATTGATAACCACTAGAAGAAAAGACATAAAGTTCATAGTTTTAAACAACCTACATGAATAAAATGACATCATTATCCAAGAGAATAGGAGTTAAGAAATTTCTACATTGCCATGCAATTCGGTTAAAGAAGAAGTAGGAAATGCTTACAAATCAATAACAACAAAATTAGCAAATTGCTCCTGACATATTCATGAAAGATGTCTTAGTCAGTCTGAGCTTCCATAACAATGTATCAGGTAATAAAAGATGAAATAATAAAAAACAATATTTAGATCTAATAATAATAGCAAACAATTATATGAATAGTCAAACAAAAACAAATCCAAACATAGATAAGGAAAGACTTTATTTTAAAAGACTGTTGTAATCGTAATAACTGGACAACCTCAGGATTGCAAGTGTCTCAAAATTAAGCAGGGAAAAAGCTTTTCTACTGTAGCCCCAGGTAAGCAGAACTAGCAGAAACTTTGTGGAGAGCATGATAAGCAAGCAAAGCGATCAAGTGCAAAATCAAGGTGCTTCAATAGGAAACGCTTCTTTCTATGGTCAGTGGATTATTGGAATGAGCTGCTAAGGGAGATGTTAATGCTTAGTGCTTGCTTCCTTAATATTAGGATAAGCCAAAGTTTAGGAGCCTTTGAGAAGAGAAGGCTGATTCAAGTTTAGTCAGGTCAACTCCATGTTTAACTAATGAGCATTAAAAACATTTTATCAGAGCTGGGCGCGGTGGCTCACGCCTGTACTCCCAGAACTTTGGGAGGCCGAGGCAGGCAGATCATAAGGTCAAGAGATTGAGACCATCCTAGCCAACATGGTGAAACTCTGTCTCTACTAAAAATACAAAAATTAATTGGGCATGGTGGCACACGCCTGTAGTCCCAGTTACTTGGGAGGCTGAGGCAGGAGAATCGCTTGAACCCGGGACGTGGAGGTTGCAGTGAGCAGAGATTGCACCACTGCGCTCCAGCCTGGCAACAGAGCGAGACTCCGTCCCAAAAAACAAACAAACAAACAAAACACAAACCCATTTTAACAGGTACTTCATAGGTACCAGGTACTTTCTTAATAAATATTAATGTATTTAATGAATAAAGTTAAAATTTTGCAGGGAAAAAAATAGGTGAATTACATACAGGTTCAGAAAACTACTCAGTAAAAAAGCAGTGTGTCAAAAATAGGTCTTAGGGCCATACTTACATCAGAAAAGAATAGGGACTGGTGATCCTACATAAGACTGGTAAGCAAGAATAGGAAATAACTGAACAGCACAATTGATTAATGTGTGTACATATTCAGTATAAACACTTGATACATATATTTTTAATTATACAGGAAAAGCAAACATATTGATTCATCCAACCATAGAAAGACATTTATATAATAAAGACAGCATTTTAACATAGCCCAATATGGAATAAATTATTATTTGTTCTCCCTTAATTATTTTTCTATGTTGTTTTTATAACGTAGATTTATAAAAGTGAGAATTCTCTCTTGAAAAGTAAAAGGTCATATATATACTATGGAAATATAATATGTGAAGTATTAAGACATGTAGACATTCAAACTTTGCCCGAAATGTGTGATTACATGATAAAAAATGGGAAAAAAGTAAAGTGTAATTTTTTTGGCTGTTTTGTTTGAAAAAGTTACAACAATTTAAAAGCAGCATAAAAAAACATTAAAATATGCTTTATACATATGTAGGCTCATATCAAAGTAACATACACATACATATATATGGGTGTGTATATATAGATATATAGGTATATATAAAGGTTTGTCAAGTGAAGCAGTGACAGTAAAGAAGGAACAAATAAATCTGAAACTATGATCAATTAACTGTAAACTGAACTGCACTTGGATTGGCCTAAAGTTACATTTTATTAAAACAACAACAACAAAAACCCTTATCAGAACAAAGAAAGCAGAAAGTAATTATCGAGAATATAACATAACAGGGATGTTTTCTTGGGTTACTCCTGTTCCGCCATCTACTGGTAGCTTTTGAGAATGCGTTTTGTCTCCCTCAAAATCAATTCACTTTTTCTAAAATAGGTTAAGAAATCTCTTTATTGACAAAAGTTGTTTCTTCACAATTTCCTCTTTACACACTTAATAATTAACTCCAGAATAAATCTATAAAGGTATGTTTGTCCTTCAAATTCTACCTTCTTTGGCAGTTGCAATATGCATTAAATAGGTCAGAGTGTTTCAAACTCTACGTTTAAGTACCATGTAGGTGAAATTAATGCTGATTGGTAATTAAAATGAATTGATTTGAAGTCATTTTTATGAAACCTATTTATGAATTTATATAGTATCAAATATAGTAAAGTTTGTTCAACTTTGTTTCTCTTTCTCCCTCTGTCTCTGATCACACTCTCTCTCTCTTTTTGTGTATGTATGTGTGTGTGTGTGTGTGTGTGTGTGTGTGTGTGTGTGTGTGTTTATGTGTATCTCTTTTTCTCAATATTTGAGTCAAGATTAGGTAAATATGTGAAATAATGAAGATTATACTTTGTTGGCCATCTGCTTGGGTGGCCCTAACAAAATAACACAGATTGGGTGGCTTAAACAACAGACATTTATTTTCTCCTAGTTCTGGAGGCTGAAAATCCAAGATCATGATGCTAAAAGATACAGTTATGATGCAGACTACCTTTCTGGCAGGTAGTCAGCAACCTTTTCACCATGCTTTCACAAGGCTTTCCTCTCAGCATGGAAGACAGGGAGAGAATGAGCTGGGATGTTTGACATTCTTATAAGGACATCAGTTCTATTTAACTGGAACTCCACTCTTATGACCTCATTTATCCCTGTTTACCTACATAAAGGGCCTATCACCAATTACAGAAATTTGGGAATTGTATTGCCTCCAAATTCTTGGGTTTATCTTCAACACAAGAATTTGTGAGGATACAATTCAGTCCATTATAGTAGGTGTAAATTGATGCAACTTTTATAAAAAGCTGTCTTGTAATACATAACATTTTCTTGGAAGCCTTTATTTCTTTATCCAGTCACTTGCTTCTGGGAATATATCTTAACAAAGTATATAAAACACTGAATAGTGTTTGCTCACAAATATGTTCACCACAGTATTTTTATATCATAAAACTTAAGCAATTATTCCCAAATATTTTTAGGTTGAGGCACACACAGAAAAATTGTAATACTGTACAACATTCTGGAGTAAATAGGACTTCATGAACAAGAAGCCTCTAATGCCCACAGCCCACCCAGCAGACTACACACTGACTGAAGGCCTCTGTACCTTGGTGTACATGGAGACCATTTGTGGAAACCAGTGATCCTGGTTGTACTAAAAGGCTCTGATATAAAGACAAAATGTCAGAGTAGTTAGTGGAAAGAACCTGATATATTGGATTATTATGTCCTCTTCTTGTGAAGAAACAAGTGAGCAGAGATTCCTGAAGGATGAAAAAGGTGCTGGCATGTATATTTATACCTACCCATTTTTATGACCATGTATGTTTTAATATATTTTAAATTATTTAAAATATTATTTTGGTAAAGTTTATTCTGGTAGAGAAATAATATGTGCTCTAATGTTAATTTTAAAAATTCTATAAGCTAGCATCAACAGAAATATAAATGTAACGAAACATGCTACCATATTATTTGCTCCTGGGGAGTAAGAACATAGGTAATTTTGTTTATATTACATATTTTTACCTTGTTTTTTAACCAACACCAGCAGGATTTATTTAATGGTATAAAATACTAAATTAAATACATATATGTTCACACTATGTTTGGTATGGATGGAATCCTGTTCCCCTACAATTCACATACTGAAGCCTTAACCCCTCATGTGACTATACTGGAGATAGAGCCTTTAAGGAGGTGATTAAAGTGAAATGAAGTCTTAAGAATGGACCACCGATAAGATAGAACTGATTGCCTTTTCAGAAGAGAAAGAGATACTAGAGCTCTCTTTCCACTGATAAGGACATGGTGAAAACTCTGCAGCCTGGAAGAGACCCCTCACCAAACCAAGCTGGGCTGGCACCCTTATCCTGGACTTCTAATCTCCAGAACTGAGAGAAAATGCACTTCTGTTGTCTAATGCATTTAGTCTCTCATTTTGTTGTGATGGCCTGAGCTAACTAACACAACCTTATCACTTCATTAGAAGCTCATTCCTCTTTATAATACACTGACACACACGCTCACTCATTACAATTAAAATTATCAGTATTCTGAGGCATCTTATTCATAAGAACATATAATTTTCCAAGTCCTAGGACTTATGAGAAGCCTAAAAATATCACTAATTGGCTTACTTTTTTGAAATATATTAATGTTAATTTTCGGTATACTGCTGCTTTATCTGAGGTGCACACAAAAGGTTATGCTTTTGTGACACCGACACATTTCCACAGCTCTGCTTTTCCTGACATGGTTCTAAAATTACTTTGCCTCCTGAACTAATTGAGTTCCACTTCTGAGGCTCATATTTACAGGCTTGGGCTGGACCTCATAAATAAGCCCACTGATAACACTGTGATCTACCTAATTCTGAACCTGGGGAGAATGAAGAATGGCGTCTCCATGGAGTCATCCTGGCTGTTGCTCCCATTTTTACTATTAGAGTAAGTAGTTAGGCAGACATAGACAGGATGAAAGAGGCCCTTCAGCCTCGCTCCCACTAAGCAGGAATGTCAGGCAACCATCAGGTGATGGTCAGGTGGTTGCTAAACTGTCTTCCTAAAATAATAATGGGTTATAGCCAGCCAGGGAAAAGCAGTCTTCCAGTAGGTAGAAAACATGTGAAATGTGATCAGTAGCTTCTAGACAAGATCTCAGGAGTTGGATGAATAGGCTTAAGCATGTGCACTAAGAGGCAAAATTGGTCTATGACCTTCCTCTAGGAATGCTTGACTAGTTGTTGGGATTCACTCAGAGTGGTTGGCAAAATATTAAGGGATATATTAGGGAAAGTTGTAAGATTGTAGTCTCAAATCTTTTGGAAGGCCAAAAGATTTTAATGGGACAGGCTGAAGGCATCAGTTCTTACCTTAGAGCATTAAGTCATAGGGTGAAGATTAGGGATAATAGAAGCTTCCCCACTTGTCTGTTTACTCCACATTCCTTTGTCTCTACTCTAACTACTTGCTTACTCATGTAAACTTTGTGCCAGATGGTCCTCTCAGGGAAAGGCCACAGGGGGATTACCTGAGATTACCACAAATGTAGTGGTTTCAAATAGCACATATTTATTATTTTAGAGGTTCTGTAGGTCAGAAATTGAAAAATCATTTTCTCAGGGCTAAGATCAAGGCATCTACTAGCCTGCCTTCTTCTAGAAGCTCTAGGGGAGAACCTATTTCCTGGCCTTCTCCAGACTCCAGAGGTTACCTGAATTTCATGGTCATGGCACCTTGTGTTAGCCTCACTTCACTTTCTGTCATCACATCTTCTCTCTCACTCAAACTCTACTGCTTTCCTCCTGTAAGCAACCTTGCGGTTACATTGAGCTGTCAAACTATAAACAAGTTTGGAGTTGGGTAAAAGGAAACCAGTATTCTATTTGAACATATTATTGCAATAGGGAGAAATACACTGAGAATAAAACACACAAGTGTCTCAGGAGTCAGGCAAAATAAGATTTTGTTTTTTTTTATGGGAGGCGTAAACAAAGCTAGAAAGTGTGACGAAGTGGAATGAAAGAGTAGTATGCTTAGATAGTAGATCAGAGAATCTTTTACACTGAGGCCAGGGTGTTTCCTGAAATGGGACTTTAAGGAGGGTTGTGTTTGTTGAGGGTGGCCAAAGTTAAGGGTCCTGCAGAAGGAGAGAATTTTAACTAATGTCAAGTTAAGAATGATTTTCTTCTGATTGATCAGTGTGGGAAAAAGTTCAATGAATCATTTATGAAGTAAATAAGAACAATTAGGAAAGTGTGTGTCTTACGTTGTTATATGTAAACAAGGGGGTCATCTGTGTGTTTTATGTAAGTTACATAGAGAAGAGGGATTCTTTGCAGTAGTGATTTTTTCAGAAAATAGAAGTGTGGAGAGATCTTTTTTTCTTAAGCTATTACTGTGTTCTACAATCAGAAGGCTTACGTAAACTTCAACATTGTCATGGCTCACCTGAATTATCTAGAATAACCTTCCCATTTTGAGTTTCTTAATTACACCTGCAAATGTCCTTGGCCATGTGAGGCAAAATACAGTTTTCAGGGATAAGGGACATGGCTATCTTTGGTGGGGGGAGGCATTTTTCAGGCTATCATAAAAGGTCAGTGGATAATCCTAAAAAGAAATGAAGATTTTTGTATTTCTAACCATAGCATTTTTCTACCACAGACTTTAGAGTATCTGCCTTTCTTCAGGTGCCTGTCTATACACACCATCCCATCTGAAAAACCATCTCTTCAGTTGCAACAAACTTCACAAGCTTTTCATATCTGTTCTGACTTTCTGCTTTAATTGCTAACTTTGACTTTAAAATCTACTCTATGTTTTAGCACCTCCCATGTGCTACCAATATTGATAGCTTTATAAGGCTCAGAGCCCTGGTTTAACCACTTAATGCCTAGTAGGCCATGGTGGGATGCTAAGCTTTAAATGAATACCTCAAAGTTCCTGTGTTGGAAACTTAATCCACAGTGCAACAAAACAGGATTGAGGGGCATGAGTTAATTAGAGGTCATATGGGCTCTGCTCTCATGAATGCATTGTTGTTATTGCAGAAGTGAATTAGTTATCACAGGAGCAGATTGTTATAAAATTAAGTTCAGACCCCTCTTACTCTCCTGTTATCACAGTTTCTTGCCCATCCACCTTCTTCCGTGGGATGACTCAGATTCAAAAAGAAGGTTCTCACCAGATGCTGGTTTCATGCTCTAGGACTTCCCAACCTCTAGACCCATGAGCTATTTTTTTCTTTTCTTTATAAATTACTCAGTTTGTCATAGTCTGCCATAACAACACAAAACACATTAAGACATAGAGGAAGCAAGCTTTCCCAGCCTTCCCTGTTCGACTGCTATTTTTGCCCTATACTAATAAACTATTCCCAAGGATGTAACAACATAACAACAACGAGTATACCTTCTTGCCACTTTGTTATGTGTGCAGATGAGGTTATATTTCCTGACCATTGTATATGATCTTCCCTGTGACAATCACGTACCTACTTTTCTAGACTAACTTCTGTAGTGGAAAATATTCTTACCTATTTTTTACATCTATAACGCCAATGAAATTACTGGAATAATTATACTTTGAAAGCATTCCAAATGTTCAGTATTTATCAGTCTGTGTGTAAAAAACAATATCATATTCCATTTAATATATTTCCATATAGAACTTGTCACCAATATCACTTCTTAGATTATTATTCATATTATTCATCATCTCTGGCCATCTATTTTAACTTGAATTTTTGCAATGGATTTCTAATTGACTGTCCAGCTTCTACTTTCACCTTTAAGACATAAGTTGTGTACATGATAGCTAGAGGAAAATGAATACATATATATTTGTGTGTGTGTATATTTATATATATGTATATATGTGCATGTTTGTGTGTACATATATATATACACAAACACACATATATGTACATATGTACACATACACATATATGTGTATTTAGTTTTTCCTTGGTATTAGTGGACTGTGGGTTCCAGGAGCCTGCACAAATACAAAAATTCATAAATGTTCAACCTTCATATATAAAATGGCATGAAGTTTGCATATAATCTACCCATACTTTTCTGTATGATTTAAATGACCTCTAGATTCCTTATAGTATCTAATATATTATAAATGCAGGATAAATAGTTACCATACTATATTTAATTTGTATTATTTTCTACTGTATTTTAAAATTTTTCTTTATTACTTTTGATTTATGGTTGCTTGAATCAGCAGATGCAAAACCCATGGATATGAGGGGCTGAGTGAATATACACAGACATACACATTCAAGTTTCTTCAAATTTAATGCATAGTAAAGGTATAAAGCTGCCTTACTATTTTTGAATAAAGTCCCACATTGTAAACTAAACTTATTTTCTCAGGTCTCTGTTAGTATATACAGATAAAAGTTTATATGGTAGGGCTCCATATTAAACCCGATCAACCTCTCAGTCTAACACCTTGTCATGATCTACTATGTAAGTTAACGCCATGCCAAAAGAACTATCTGGCATTTGGCATCAGTTTCTGGTAGGTAATATAAATCTTACCTAGTAAGAGTGCCTTTGTTTTAGGTGGGGATGGCCAAACCTCCATATTTTTAGAGTAGTGGTTAATCATGCCAGAAAGACCAACAACAAGGCTTAGGTTGGGGGCACTGGGTCATGTAATCTGGTCAACTCAGAGGCTGAGCTAAATCACATGGACAAGGAATACCTCAGTTGTAAAAGGATCCCCGGTGAAACTCCAAAGAGAAGATTGTGTGATTGGCAGTCATTGTTTGGCAGTACTCTGGGTACACATTACACATTGCTATCTCAAAAGCAAGATGCCCTGGCCCTCCAAAGAGAAGACAACAAAGGACTCTCATTTGGAACATTTCTATGTCTCCTTTTAGCTAATTTTAAACTGTATCATAGTTACGAGAATTATTACTTCCAGTGAGTTATGTGAGTTGTTCTAGTAAAGTGTTAAAACCATAAAGGTCTTTTTGGAAACCCTCCAAACCTTCAGATGATATTAGAAATGAAGGCAATTCTGTGGAGGATTTTGCCCTCAAACTGCCATTTGGTTAACTCTGAGCATTTGCTATGATAAATGGGATGTGCTAAAAATAATCATAACTTATTGAAATCCATGGTTTGGAAAGAAGAAGGATGAGAGGGAAGGAATGACAACCCTCTTATTCCTGCATGGCCTTGAGGTGTCTCATTTTGTGGAACTGCAGCTAGGCTGTAATCAGTTACTGGAGCAAAAGTTACCAGTGAAATTTAGAAATCATGGGTCCAGAGGAGTTGGTTCACTGGATGCATTAAGAAACGTAAATAAGAAGCAAAAAGAAAAATTTGAAATCCCTATTAATTACTATCTATGATAACTAAAATAAAAGTAAGAGAGAGTATTGGTGTGGGTCCTGATGCTAGGCCAACCTTGCATCTTGGCAGGTCAGAGCTTTGATCTCTAGCCTTAGCGCCACTACCAAAAAGAAATTTTATGCTAAGAAGATAGATAATGAAGAAGACTGAGCAAATTTGCAAAAGAATTGAGAAAGGAAAATGAAAGACATCAAGCAACCTAGACATCTAGATTTTTAGAGTTACTAAGAAAAGGAGTAACTACAGTAGAAATTGATGAAGTCAAAACAGAGATCTTAATATAGCATTCTCTGAAGTTGGATGGACAGCCAGCCCCTGTTGATTTCTGAATATTGAAGAAACCTAAACAAATCTGCATAATTCCTCTACTTTTAAGAAATTTAGCAAGTCATAGGCAAAGATGGAAATAAGAAACCTAAGCTTTAATTGTCAGGGACAATAAACCTGCAATGTAATCAAGAAAAGAGCAGACACATAGATATGGGTCCTTCACTGGGAATCAAAAGCTAAATGCATATGAGTGGCTGAAATGATAAGAGAGGTGGAAGGAAGAAACAAATCTCGGACTTGTTGAAATGGAAATTCCATGCCCTGTGGTTCCAACATTTTGATGACGGATACAATAATACATAGATACAAATGGATATGTTTGAACAAACTTTGTGTAAAGTGGTTTTGTTTCCCTTCCGTAAATGTATTATGGAAATGGATATTGGATCTGACTGGTGAATGTGTCCCCTGTCTAGTATTATAAAGCAAAAGGCATGTAAACCAACCCTTTCCCAAATATCGATTGGCTATAGTAAATGGGAACCATAAGATTGCATTAAGCCCGCCCCCGTTGCTATTTTACTATATAATAACTCTGTGTGGAAGATGGACTAGAGATTACGGCAAAAGTCTCTGATTGCCACCCAGAAACAGCACTGAGATTTTGGACGAGAAAATTTCCATTTGGGAGGCAATTATTAGTTTGCTGTTAGACATTAATTAAAACAGACTCTATGTCTAAAGGACATAATGTAACCATGAAACCTATTATTCTCATCTTCTCTTGGGTGATATCAAAGAAACAGTCTAATAAGGGAAACAGTACCATAAGTGTTTCTGAATTAAGTGGAAATAGTGTACACTAGAACATGCTACCAGAAGAATACAAGAAGGTAATCATGAAAAGGCAAGTTCTTTTCTCTTAGGGATGATTTTGAAACATTCTGAGGAGCTGTTAGACATAGTGAGCACTTGGTCATTTAAAAGCCAACTCACTGTTCTTTGCTGATCAACAAACATTGTTTGGTATATAGGTGGCCATTCCAAGGTGAATAGGCAGCATTCTATTTAGAAACAGGTACTCTGATTGAAAAAGACAAAAGCAGATCAGCTCCATGGGGTGTATTGCACGTGGTTTGCCCTTATGTTTTGGTTTTTACTGACTCAAGGCTAGTAAATGATAGACTGGTCATATGGTCATGCACAAGGGCTCATTAAAGACATGTCAAGATGGGACATTGCTCTATGGGAATCACTGTGGGAATTTAAGAAGTGCATGAAAGCAGGACATATTAATATTTATCAGAAAACCTCCTTCCAAAACCCCTGCACCACAGGGAAAGAACAACAGAGCCCTCTGGTTGGAACCCTTATGAACTCTGCCCCATGCCTCTGTTTCTTTGGCTGATTTTAATCTGCATCCTTCTATTCTTTTATAAACTGTAACTATGAATGAAATAGCTTTCAGTAAATTCTGAGCCTTCTTAACAAATTATTGAATCTAAGTGTGGTTTAGGAAATCTCTGAACTTACTATTGGTGTCAGAAGAGAGGGCAGTCTTGTGGAAGAGGGTGTGCCCTTCAACTTTATAGTTGGCTTCAAAGTCCTTGAAACTACTTCAGGTCCTCCAGTGTAATTTTTAAGTAATTTTATTTTATATTTCTGCCATTACATTGCTCAAATTCCTGTGGAGAAACCCAGTGAGCCTTTATCAGTAAAAATGGAGACTGAATTCTCAAGTGAATTAAAATGACAGACACAGATTTTTGTGAGTTACGATATCTATATTTCAAAAAGATGTCCATATACATACATGCAAAACATACACATACATAATGAATTTGGCCAGTTAATTTTGGTATCAATAACATTTTTTTAGTATAAAAATCCTAGTAAAAATTTTAGTCCTGTGGCCAAAAATGCAGTTTTGTATTTTGTTTGCTTGTTTGTTGATTATGTATGGATTATTTTGGCTGGTGTGTGTTTTTTGTTTTTTGGGATTTTTGTTTGTTTGTTTTATTTAATTTTGTTTTGTTTTGTTTTGTTTTTGCACATAGTTTTTATGTACTGCTAATTTTAGTTCATTTGAGACAACTTGGGATTTTGGGATTTCATAAATTTATCAGGATAGTTACTGTTGTTTCTTTAGGCACTATTACATCACTTATATTAAATACACTTTTAAACAATTATTTTGGAAAATCACGTTCTCTTTTGTTGAGTTTGAATTCTGTTTACAAGTGGTCATGAATTTGAACTCTTGCTTTGAATCTCTTACTAAGCATGTAGCTGTGGCCAAGGTCTAGTTTGTCTCACATGGATTTACAGGATAATTAAAGCAGTATATTTCAAAATAAATTATTGTTTCTTTAATAATTGCTTTTATGCCTCAGGGAAAGTCTGTTACAATATAGTTTGAAAAATACTTACTTCTGTATATTATACAGTATCTCCCACCCACAACTCTTTTTTCCACAGTTGTGCAGCACTCCTATTATATTGTGTCAATATAAGGGGTTACATTCCAAAACCTCCAACATTTAGGATTCTCAAATTCACTTGTGGCTTCATTATTGTGTCTTCATTATATAGAAATGTGATCACAAGCATAGTTTTGGCAGAAGTACATTGGTCCCCTGTATGTTACAGCTTTGGTATTTTAGTGTTTAAAAACACATACTCAGAATCATGAAGACACAGGTTCTCTTACATTTATTGACTCTGACCATAACCTTATTCTACTTTAGAAGCTCACTGTGGCTATGAGTTCAGACCTAATTTAACTTTCTCCCATAGCTTGCTGCTTACCTCCTGTCTTACCACTAGATGGTACTCATATATTCTTGATATAATTCAAATACACAACTTTATTTCTCTAATCAGCAGAATTTAAATAATTCAGAAATATAAATAACTCTAAATACCAACTTTAAATAAATTATACTTTTAAATGCCATTTATTGAATTTAATTACAACTATATACATATCATGTAAAAGTCAAATGCTAAATGCAGATTTTTTTCTGCCTGTATTCCCTTTAATATATTTTTGCTCTATATGTAGGAATGTAAAACTATAGAATGATATTTATTTTACATTAAATGTATACGTGAATATTTTACTTCCAAATTCTGAGTATTGATGGGAGTCTATATACCCTTGTATTTCTTTTCAATTAGCTATATACAATTTGCCTTTCTGTTAATTAGATATTTAGTTTTCCAGTGAAGCTATTTACTATTATTTAATTAGCTAATAAATATGAAGATTATTTTATATACCCTAAAACCATTTTGGTTTAGTGTAATACAAGCACTATTTTAAATATTTTACATTTGTTAAATAATTTATTATTGTGCCAATCAAATGAGGTAGGTGCTACTTTAATTCTCATATGAGGAAATAGAAGAGAAATTAAGTAACTTCTCCATAGCCTCATAGTTGGTAATTTCTAGACATTAGAAGCAGTCTCTTTAAAATTTCACAGTTGTGATTATTATACAAGACTTCTAATATGATAGCAATGGTGTTTTTTTATTATAAGATGTTCCACTTTTCTGTACCAGTAGAAAAAGTAATTGAGCTTATGTATACCTGTTCAAATAAAGAAAAGAAAATATCTAGCTTTGTGGTCTTTATGGAAAGAATACAGATTAATGCGTGTACACACATACTTCCTATGGGGTTACAAATTGAATGTTAAGAATCTATGGCAGAGTAAGAAATTTTATTATCATGACTACAGCAACAGAATTTAATGCTCACCCCTTTATTTCTCTACTGCTTAATGATATAAATCTAGTGTTTCTATGTCAACTTTCTAACCTTTGCAGCTGAAAAGAAAAAAATATGAAGACTTGTTTAAAGTAACAATCATCATAATAATAATAAACCCGACTGGATTCATAGTATCTTTACAGGTAGATAGCTGAGTACAAAGTTACATTTTAAGCAGGAAGGCAAAAATTTTAATATTCTATGACTTCAGTTTGATTATCAACACTAAAGAGAAAATTATACCTATTAATTTGCTTTATTAAAACAAATTGGCCAGATATGGGGGCTCACGCCTATAATCTCAGCATTTTGGGAGGCCAAGGCTGGAAGATCATCTGATCCTAGGAATCTGAGACCAGCCTGGGCAAAATGGCAAACACCGTCTCTACAAAAAAATAACAACAGCAAAAAGCCAGGCACAGTGGCATACACCTGTGGTCCCAGCTACAGCAGACACTGAGGAGGGAGGATCATTTGAACCTGAGAAGTTGAGGTTGCACTGAGCAGTGACCACACCACTGCACTCTAGCCTGGATGACAGAGTGAGACCCCGTCTCAAAATAAACAAACAAATAAATAAACAGAATAAAATAATGTAAACTAAAACAAGTTTCAGGTTCAGTAGTGGTTTTGTGGTCATAGAGACTATAAATCAAAAGTAAATGGTGTTTGATTTAGGAAATTATGGTTTTATATATGTAATGTGCTGTGAGGATGAAGAAGCTATTAGAGTAAATCTCATCAGTATGTAGGGAGAAATATTTAACCTCAAATAGCTGGTAGGAAAAAAAAATACTATAAAGAGCCATAAAATAAAAAGGATATGTTAATCATATATATATATGTGTGTGTGTGTGTGTGTGTGTGTGTGTGTGTGTGTGTGTATATATATATATATATATAATTTTACAACTAAATATGTGTATATATGTATACATTTTTTTTCCAAATTTTGTTTTAGGTTCAGGAAATACATATAAAGGTTAATGGGTAAATTGTGTCACTGGGATTTGGCGAACAGATTATTTTGTTACCCAGGAAGTGAGCACAGTAAATGATAGACAGTTTTTCAGTGCTCGCCCTCTTCTCACCCTGCAGCCTGGAGTAAGCCCTGGTGTCTATTGTTCCCAAGTTTATGCCCATGGAAGCTTAAGGATTAGTTTCCATTTAAAACTAAGGACATGCCAAATTTGGTTTTCTATTCCTGCCTTAATTCACTTAGGGTAATGGTTTCTACCATCATCTATGTTGCAGCAAATAGCAAGATTTTTTTTTTATTATGGCTTCATAGTATTTCATGGTGTATAGTAACCACATTTTCTTTATCCAGTCCACCATTGATGAGCATGTAGGTCCAGTCTATGACTTTGCTAGTTTAAAAAGTGCTTCAGTGAATATAAGAATGCATGTGTTTTTATGGTAGAATGATTTATTTTCCTTTGGATATATACCAAATAAAGATATTGCTGAGTAATATGGCAATTCTATTTTAAGTTCTTTAAGAAATCAAACTCTTTACCACAGTGGCTAAAATAACTCACCTTCCCAACAGTGCAGAGAATAAGTGCTCCCTTTCCTCTGAAACTTTGACAAGACAAACCTGTTCTATTTTTATCTTTTATTTTATTTTTACCTTTTTTTTTAGATGGAGGGTTGCTCTGTCACCAGGCTGGAGTGCAGTGGCACAATCTCGGCTCACTGCAACCTCCGCCTCCCGGGTTCAAGTGATTCCCCGGCCTCAGCCTCCCAAGTAGCTGAGATTACAGGCGTGCGCCACCATACCTGGTCTTGTCAAAGTTGCAGAGAAAAAGGAACAGACTTATTCACTGCTGGTGGGAAGGTAAGTTATTTTAGCCACTGTGGTAAACAGTTTGAAGATTTCTTAAAGGACTTAAAGCAAAACTGCCATGTGACTCAGCAATACCATTACTGGGTATATATCCAAAGGGAAATAAGTCATTCTATCACATAGATTGTTTTGTGTACTTTGCATCCTTTGAGTAAATCTCTCTTTGTCATATGAATGACATTTTTCTGAATTGTTGAATTTTTCTTTTTAGTATTTTCTTGAGGAGTTTTGCATTGATATTTATGAGGTATGTTGACTTGTAGTTTTCTTGTTTTGATGTGTCTTTGTCTAGTTTTGGTATCAGGGTGATATTGGCCTCCTAGAACGAGTTGAACATATTCTCTCTGCCTCTTTTTTTTTTTTTTTTCAGAATAGTTTGAGTGGAATTGTTATTAGTTCTTTTTTACATGGTAAAATTTAAGAGTGAAGCCCTCAAATCCTATGTTTGCCTGGGAGATACTTTGTTATGGCTTCAGTCTCTTTACTCATTACTGGTCTTTTCAGGCTTTTACTTTCTTTATCTAAATTTTGGCAAGTTTTACGTGTCTTTATTTTCATCTTTTTCTTCTAGATTTTCCAATGTATTGGAAGATAATTGCTCTTAATCTTCTCTAATAATCCTTTGAATTTCTGTGGTGTCAGTTGTCATATTTCTACTTTCATCTGCAATTTTATTTGGGTTTATCTTTTTTTTCTTATTCTCTCTGACGATTTGTCAATTTTATCTTTTAAAGATCTCAACTTTTCTTTTTCTTCATTTTTCATACCTATTTTTGTTTCAGTTTACTTAATTTTTGTTCTGATTTTAATTATTTTCTTCTACTAAATTTGAGTTTCAATTGCTCTTGTTTTCTTAAATGCATTATTAAGTTGTTCATTTGAAATTTTTCTAATTTTTTTATAGAGGGACTTGCTGTAAACTTTCTTCTTTGTTTTGGTTTGTTGTATTTTCATTTTCATTTGTTTAAATAAATTTTTTAATTTTAGTTTTTTTTTTTTTTTTGCCTTATTGACTCTCTGGTCATTTAGAACCATATCATCTAATTTTCAAGTCTTTGTCCAATTTCCAAAGGTCCTATTATAATTGATTCCTAATTTTATTTTGTTGTAGTCTATATATACAATTTTAATTTTGTAAAAATATTTTAATATTTGTTACATGACCTAAAATATGGCCTATCTTTGAGAATTATTAATGTGTCAAGAGGAAGATTATCTGTTTACAGCCCTTGTCTAAAATGTTCTGTAATACCTATTAGATTCATTTTGTGAACAGTGCTGAATAAGTCCAATGTTTGTCTATTTTCTGTCTCTATAATCTGTCCAATGCTAAAAGTAGGGTGTTCAAGTCTTTAACTATTGCAGTATTTGGGTCTGTCTCTTTCTTTAGCTCTAATAGTATTTCCTTTACCTGTTTGGTTTCTCCAGTGCTGGTTCCATATACAATTGTTATATCTTCTTGCTGGATTGAACTTTTATCACTATATCTCTGTTCATAGTTTTTGTCTTTATCTTGTCAGATATAATCATAGCTACTCCTGCTCTTTTGGGGCTTTAATACACATGAAATATATTTTTCCATTCATTTATTTTCAGAATCTATGTGTCTTTATAAGTGAAGCATATTTCTTGTAAGCAATAGAAACATGCTTCACTTATATTTATTCAGCCACTCTATGGGTTCTGATTGGAGAGTTTAGTCCATTTTTTATTGATAAGTAAGGGGTTTACTGCCATTTTGCTATTTGTTTTTCTGGTTGGTTTATGGCCTTGTCTTTTAATTCCTGTCTTCCGTTTGTGAATGTGCTTTCTCTGTTCATATGTTTTAATTTTTTACTTTTTTTTTTGTATCTCTTATAGGTTTTTCAATTTGAAGTTGCCATATATCTAGTATCTATTATCTCATAACCCATTATTTTAAATTGTTGACAACTTAACAACAATTGAAAATAGTGGACAAACTAATAAATAAGTAAAGAGAAAACTGACAAAATTCTACACTTTTACTTTATCCTTCCTTTACTCTCAAACATGTTGTTTCTATTTCTTACTAATTTTATTGTCAATGTCTTGAAAGTTTTTTGTAGTTATTACTTTAATATGGTCATTTTTTTTTCTACTACTCCAGATATGAGTAGTTTACACACCACTATTAAAATGTTATAACATTTTATATTTATCTACCTACTTATTATTACCAGTAGGTTTGTACCTTCAGGTGATTTTTTATTGCTCATTTTTGTACTTTTCTTTCCAATTAAAGAATTCACTTGAGCATTTCTCATAGAACAAATTTAGTGTTGATAGAATTCCATAGCTTTCATTTGTCTTGAAAATAGTTTATTTTCCTTTTATGTTTGATGATATTTTTGCTGGCTATACATTTCTAGAATATGAGTTTTTATTTTTCCTCGGTAGTTTAAATATATCATGCCACTCTCTCCTGGCCTGTATGGTTTCCACTGATAATTCTACTGTCAGATGTATTAGAACTCCTTGATATTTAAAAAAATTTTTTATCCCATAATTCTCAGCAAACTGACGCAAGAACCGAAAATCAAACACCACATGTTCTCACTCATAGGTGGGTGCTGAACAATGAGAACACATGGATACAGGGAAGGGAGCATCACACACTGGGGTCTGTCTGGGGGAATTAGGGGAGGAACAGTGTGGGGTGGGGAGTTGGGGAGAGATAGCATGGTGAGAAATGCCAGATATAGGTGATGGGGAGGAAAGCAGCAAACCACACTGCCATGTGTGTACCTATGCAACAATCTTGCATGTTCTTCACATGTACCCCAAAACCTAAAATGCAATAAAAAAAATTATTTTTTTGCATTTAGGATCCTTTTTTTCAGTATTTTACTTCTGAGGATTTGATTCTTAAATGACATGTGACATTCTTATCAGTTGAATCTGCTTAGTGTTCTACAACCTTCTCATACTTGAATATTAATATATTTCTCTAGGTTTGGAAAATTTTCTGTTATTATCATTTTGAATGAACTTTGTACACTAATTTCTCTCTGACATTTTCTTTAAGGACTGAAGCCATTTTTATTTTATTTTCTACATTTTGTAGGTGCTTTATTATATTTTTATTCTTTTTTAAATTTTTTCTCTTTTGATGATATCTTTTCAAATAGCCTTTCCTCAGCCTCACTAATTCTTTCTTCTGCTTGATCAGTTCTGCTATTGGGAGACTCTGATGCATTCCTCAGTACACCAATTGCATTTTTCAGCTCTAGAATTTATGCTTGAGTCTTTTTAATTATTTCAATTTATTTGTTAAATTTATATGATCGAATTCTGAATTCCTTCTCTGTGTTATCTTGAATTGTCTCTGAACTTCCAAAAACATCTAATTTGAATTTTCTGTCTGAAATGTCACATATCTCTGTCTCCCTGGCTGATCATTGGTGTCATATTTAGTTCATTTCATGAGGTCATCTTTTCTGGAATGATCTTGAGGCTTGTGGACATTCATCAATGTCTGGACATTGGACATTCAGGTATTTATTTTAATATGTGCAGGCTGAGCTTGTTTGTGCCTGACCTTGAGAAAGAATTTCAAATGTTTGAACAAAACTGAATGTTGTGATCTAATTTTGTGGTCACTGAAGTCTTATCTATATTAGGTGGCACACAAAGCCCAGTAACACTGTGAACCTCACAAAGTTGTAAAGGTACTGCCTTGGTGGTCTTGAGTAAGATCTGGGAGAATTTCCAAGATTAACAAGAAAAGACTCTTGCTCCCTTTCCTTACTTTGCCCCAAACAAACAGAATCTTCCCCTCTGTGCCAAACTTCTTAGAGTTTGGGAAAGAGTGACACAAGCACCCTTGTGATAGTTACAAGGGGAGTAAAACTTCAACCAGATTGCCTCATTCCCACACTGGGGAGCCCAAGCCTGGGGCACCTGAGTGAAAACCAGAATTCCTAATGGCTAGATCCCAAGGAAATGGGACCCGTTTCCGGGGCCTCTCTAACCTCAAAGAATGGGGAAAGAGTCCCCAGAGGTGTGGTGAGTTTACTATCGGAATAAAAATTGTGGACCCAAAAAATTGTGAAGAGAAATTTATTAGACAGAGAGTGAGAAAAGGCAGCTCCCAAGTTGTTGTGGGAGGCGAACAAGAGAGGGAATACATTGGAGCAGCAGAGGCTCGAGTTTTACTTCTTATGTTATTTTCTCCCCATTCATGCTCTTGTCCAATGAGAGGAATTCTTTCAGACTTCCTCTGGATTGATTCATCTTTGACCCTGATACTAGATTGGCTACTTGTTTTACAACCCTGAGTTACAGAGCCCCCTTCTCCAAGAGCTCTTGGCAGGAATTTGGGAGACAAAAGCCCTACCTGTGTTGTACTGAATCGAGCATAGAAAATTAACACCAAGATAAATCAAACACTACATTGCAGGGTCTTTATTGCCGGTGGCCATGGAGGACTTGCATCTCTCCAATCCGTGGCCCCAAAAGGAGGGTGTCAAGACCTTTTATACCCCTAAAACCACCTCGGGGGTGAGGGTGAGGAGCAGGGATGGGGATGAGGGGCTTCGGACATTTCGAGGCCTGGTAGATTCTGTAAATCACCTCCTGGGTGGAGATGAGGGTGAGGGGCTCTGGACATTCCAAGGGCCAGGAGACTTTTGTCACTCTGATTGTTACTTAAGTGGTTTACAGAAGTCAAGATAAGCATTAGTTTACACATTGTCTGGGTAGTGGTAGGAATTACAGATCTTAGTTACTTATTACAAGTCGCAGGAGCCAAGATGGCATGGGTTTGGACTGCTTGCCTGTCACATTAGGGTCACAGAGAGCAGTTTCAATAGAAAGTCAAGGTATGGTTGAAGTATTCAGTTTTATGGGGCTTTTACCATGTCACATCTGGTTTGCCCATGTGGGGTAAAATAGACAAAGAACTTTACCTGGCCCACATGGAGGAGGTGCACAAGGAGCCCTAGCTGCCTGAAGTGGGAAGACAGGGAATTCCTGTATTTGAAACCATGCCCGTCATGGAATCAGGAAGAGAAGATCCCACTTCTAACACCATCCCTCATGATCACCACCACAGGGATAGTCCTTGATCAGAACTGAAGCAAATACAGTACTTCATCTCACCCAAGGCCTATGGTGAGTCTTGCTTGGATAGTTATTCAAGACCCAAAGTCTTTAGTCAACAGATAGCAAATTCAGCCAGGTTAATGTATCTTCTTTCAGGACAGCAGGCTCTCTTCTCATTCAGTTTGGGTCTAAACGGGCTGTCTTGAAGAATGGCCTGGACACAGAAACTTTAGGGATCTTCCTGACACTTTATTTTACTTTATCTGAGTTGGTGTCCAAATTACAAGACAAAGTCCTTTTTCTATTTTCTATCATTTTTCAAGCAGATGGCATTTTTCTGTGGCCACCACAGCTGGGAACGGACTGAGTCACACCTGAAGCCAGCTTTGAACTGGGTCTTGCTCAATGCCTGTGGTGAGTATTGCCTGGCTACTCCTGGTGTTTATTCAAGGCCTAAGGAATTTTTAGTCAACTGGTGTAGAATTCTTCCAGGACTGGATTGTTCTCTACAAGGCATTAGGTTTCCTTCTGACCAATGGCTTGTCTAGAAATGTAATCTAGGAGTTAGTGCCTGAAATGGGGACTTCAGATGTCTGCTTTATTTTACCATGGCTAAGCTGAGCTGATATATAAGTTGCAAGATTAAGTCCTCCTTGCTCTTCCTTTTTCCTTCCTCCAAGGGAAAAAGTCTCTCCTAGAGCTACAAGCTGTACTGCCTGGAGTTAGGATGATGTAAACACTCCCTTGGCAGTTTCAGCTTGTGTTCTCACTAGATTATGTGCAACCCAAGACCACAGACTCTGAGTTCAACATAGCACCAGGATTTCCCCATGAATTATATTTATAATGGCCTAAACTACTTTGCAAATTTATTTAGGACTCAGGGCACTTCAGCTTGAACGGGTGGAACTAGCCAGAATTCAGGTTCTTACCACTGGGATGGATGATATCCCTATACCTAGGGATAGTCTAAATGTTTCCTCCCTTCTATGGGTAATGGCTGGATTTTGCCCTGTGTTGGTTGCTACTGCGACAGAGCAACACTCAGTTCTAATAGAAAGTTTTTCTGTGTTAGGCCTTTCTTGCTATAAAGAAATAAATATTCCTTTATAATGATCTAAAGAATTACCTGAAACTGGTAATTAATAAAAAAATTGAATTGACTCATGGTTATATAGCTTTTGTAGGAAACATGATACTAATATCTGTTTGGCTTCTGGGAGAGGCCTCAAGAAACTCACACTTATAGTGAAAGTAAAAGTGGAAACCAGTGTATCACACAGTGAAGGTGGAAGCAAGAGAAAGAGTGTCTGAGGGGAGGTGGTGCCATACACTTGCATTTGTTTATTTATTTAATATTTTTTGGAAGAGGGTCCCACTCTATTACCAAGGCTGAAGTGTAATGACACAATTATGGCTCACTGCAGCCCTGAACTCCTAGGCTCATGTAAACTCTAACTTCACCCTCCTGAGTAGCTAGTATTATCAGCATATACCATCATGCCTGGCTAATTATTTTTTATTTTTGGAAAAAGAGAGTATCATTATTTTGCCCATGCCCATCTCAAACTCCTGCGCTCAAGTAATTTTCCCAGCTCAGCCTGCCAAAATGCTTGGTTTATAGTTGTGAGCCACCATGCATACACACTTAACAACCAGATTTCAAAACAAGTTACTAACATAAGAACAGCACCAAGTAGATAGTGCTAAACCATTCAAGAGAAATCCACTTTCATCATTGAATCACTTGCCACCATTCCCCTTGGGAATTCCTACCTTTGACCTTGAGAATTCAAATTCAGCATTAGATTTAGGAGAAATAAAATCCAAACTGTATTATTGCACTTCTGACCACTCAAATCTCATGTTCTTCTAACTTTGAAAAATATAATTGTCCCCTGCCAAGAGTCCAACAAAAATCTCAACTTGATCACCATCACTCAAAATTCCAGCGTCCCTCCTGAGATAAGGCAAGTCCTTACCACCTATAAGCCTATAAAATCAAAAACAAGTTATTTACTTCCAAAATGCAATGCAAGTATTGGTATCGAGTAAATGTTACTGTTCCAAAAGGAAGAAATTGCCTAAGAGAATAAGGTTATAATCCCTGCACAAGACTGAAATCCAACAGTACAGTTATTGAATTTTAAAGCTCAAAAATGATATCTTTGACACCATGTTTTACATTTTTAGCACCCTAGCGCAAGCGGTGGGCTCCCAAGGCCATGGGCAGCTTTACCCTTGTGGCTTTGTAGGGTATATTGCCTGCTGCTGCTCTCAGGATGCAGCTTGTGACTTTTCCAGATGCAATGTGCAAGCTACCTGTGGATCTACCATTCTGGAGTCTGGAGGAGAATGACTCCGTTTCCACATTTTCTCTAGGCAATGCCTCAGTGGGTAGTACATATGAGCCCTTCAAACTCACATTTCCTGTGAGAGATGTGTTCCTTCAGAAGGCTTCTTCCTGGGCCCCCAGGCTATTTCTTACTTCCTCTGAAACCTGTGTGGAGGCTGCCAAGAATCCATCACTCTTGCACTCTTTAAACCTACAGGCTTAACCCCATGTTGAAGCCATTAATACTTCTGATTTGCACCATCTGAAGCAGCAGCCTGAATTGCATCTGGGGTCCTTTGAGCCAAGGCTGAAGCTGGAGCAGTCTGGATGCTACAATCAGTGTTCTGATGCTGTGCAGGGAAGTATGGCCCTAGACATGGCCCACAAAACTATTATTTCCTTCTAGACCTCTGGGACTGTGATGGAGTAGACTGCCTTGAAGATCTCTGAAATGCCTTCAAGGCCTGTCTCCCTTCTCTTGACAATTAGCTCTTGGTTCCATTTCAGTCATGCTAATATCATTATCATGTTGTGGCTCCACAGCCTGTTTTATTTTCTCTTCTGGTAATGCTTTTTCTTTCTCTGCCACACAGCAAGACTGCAAATTTTCCAAGCTTTTATGCTCTACTTTGCCTTCAAAAATTCCAACTTTAAATTATCTATTTGTTTCTGCATCAGAGCATAGGCTTTTAGAAACAGCCATGCTACATTTGAACAACACTTTGCTACTTAGAAATTCTTCTGCTAGATACCCCAAATTATTACTCTTAAGTTAAAGCTTCTGCAGATCTCAAGGGCATGAGGAGAATGCAGCAAAGTTCTTTGCTTAGGTATAACAAATGTAACCTTTGCTCTCATTCCTAAAAGTTTTCTCATGTCTATCTGATACCACATCAGTCTGAACCTCATTGCCCATATTAGTATCGGCATTTTGATCACAATCACTTACCTCATCTCCAAGAAATTACAAACTTTCTCTTATCTTTCTGCCTTCTTCTGACCCCTCCAAACTCAACCAAGCTCTGACCATTTCCCAGTTCCAAATTGCTTCCACATTTTCAGATATCTTTATAGCAATGCCCATTTCTAATACCAATTTGCTATATCAAGCTTTCTTGTGTAGCATAAAATAAGCCTGTAACTGAATAGTTAAACATAAGTAAAACAATTAAACATGAGTTTAATTGGCTTATGGCTTCTTGAGCTGTACAGAAATAGGGTACTGACATATGCTTAGCTTCTGGAGAAGTCTTAGAAAGCTTATAATCATCATGGAAGGTGAAGGAGGAGCTGGTATAACACATGGTGAGAATGGGAGCAAAATAGAGGTGCAAGAACGGTGCCATGCATTTTTAAAAAAACAGATCTGAGAAACTCACTATTGTAAGGACAGCATCAAGGGGATGGCACTAAATCATTTGCAAGAAATGTGATGCCGTGATCTGATTACCTCCCACTATGCCTCACCTCCAACATTAGAAATTACAATTCAACATGAAATTGAAAGGGACAGTTTCCAAATTATATTGAGGAGGGAGACCCCTTCCTCTTAAGCTTCAAAGGTCACCTCCACTTTAGCCTTCTACCTTATATTTCAAAAGGAGAAATTAAAAGACAGCCAGAGGAGGTCAGTGGAAGGACCAGTTGGCGCTGCTGGCCAGATTAAGAATTAAACCCCCTACGGATACCACAGCCCTATCTATAGATCACAGATATGATGTGGAGGAATTTTCCTTGGAAAGTACTATTCTTGCTTAATCGCGATTAGACTCCCCACCACTTAAGTCACGTCCCCCAGGCTCTTGACCCTCTCACATGTGCACCTCTTAGACTGTAAGCCTTTAAAAGGGCCAGGGCTTTCTTTGTCGAGGAGCTTGGTTTTGGAGGCCAAATACCATGCCTGCCCCAGATCCTGGCTGAATAAAATTACCACTTCCTTCCCTGTTCGGTGTTCGAGAACACCGTTTGTTTGTTTGAGGCCCTCCTGCTTCATTATTTGGTTTCCAGACCCAGAAGTGAGTCTCAGTTGTTGGACATCCAGTACAGCTTTCCAGGTGGCTTTGCCTTGCCCTGCAGAGCAATCCTGCTGGGGACTCCAGCCCACTTGGGCGACATGAGTCCTGAGAGTGCTCCTGGATAGGCTTTGGCCCCAGTGGAATGCCACACCAGAGCAAAGCAGGGTAGGCCCCCAGAGCAGATCCACCCAGTGGCTGAATACCAAGAAGGAACAGGTGCCTGAAGTGTCTGGACAACAGAAACATGATAGGACTGGTCTTGGGAAACTTTCTTACTTTCTTTAGGTGGAAGATTGGCCTCATCGCCCATGTGTACCAAATTTGGCACTCTTGAACTCAGCTCTCCCTTGTGTGCACATGCACGTGCATGCTGTCTCTCTGTAACTAACCTTAAAGTCTTGCTTTTGGTTTTAATTTGGGTGGTGGGAGGTGTATGACTATATGAGTGGTTGGAAGGGTCCAATTGGACTAACCATCCATGAAATGTGGGAGCTGCAGTTTCGTTAGCTGGGATTAGGGGCAGGTTGGCTGGGATTAGGGGCAATCTGCGTATGGCTAGAAGGAGATGCCTTCGTAATCTAGGTATTGTTGGGGGAGTAACAAACTTTCCAATGCCAAGCAACATCTGAAACACTCCCGAGAGGGAGATTGTCTTACTAGCCCCAAGCAAAAGTGAAAGAGAGTATGTTGTGCCGTGCAGGGTGGGAGAAACTGAGGGTGGAGTAAGACTCTCTTTATGGCCTGTTGATGTTATTTCTGTGCAAAAAACATGGGTCACACTTATAGCAAGCCTACTCCTCTGGGGTCCATGCTGAAAAATTACAAGAAGGGATTTAGTGGAGATTATGGAGTGACTATAACACCAGGAAAGCTGAGGATTTTATGTCAGGTAGACTGGCCAGCATTTGGGGTGGATTGGCCCTCAAAGGGAAGCTTAGATAGGAGTCTCTTGTCTCCAAAATATGGCATAAGGTTACATGCAAGCCAAGACACCCTGATCAATTTTGGTATGTAGACTTGTGGCTGCAGCTAGTTCTAAACTCCCCACAGTGACTAAGAGGACAGGCAGCAACCATACTGATGGCAAAGGGGCAGGCAGCTTGGGAAAACCCCGATCCATACACTGAGGGACACAGACTCCCAAGTTCCTGACAGATCCAATGGCAGAAGAGCCTTTGCTGATGATACCTCCCCTTATCAGGAGGAAGGAGTTCTTGCCCCTGTGCCTGAAACTTCAGCGTCCCCGCTAGAATTGCACACCCTTAAACCACCAGGGTAGACATGAAAGAATGTGGAGGGACTCCTCCCATAGCCACCCACCTCCCAGGAGTAACTCCCCCTCTAGCAGCTCATCTGTGACTCAAGGCAGGGGTGCAGATGCCCTTAAGAGAGCAAAGGTATAGGGGAGTGGATGAGGATGGCCACATGGTGGAAAGACACATTTTCACGTACCTGCTGTTCACCTCAGCTGATCTTATCAACTGGAAAAACAACACCCCATCTTATACTGAGAAGCCACAAGCTCTCATTGACCTACTGCAAACTATTGTCCTGACTCAGAACCCCTCTTGGACTGACTGCCACCAGCTGTTTATGAATCTTTTTAACACTGATGAAATGCGGAGAGTGCTAACCCCAAAAACCAATGCATGGTAAATATGGCTTTAGTCACTCAGTGTGCAGAAGACATTAGGAGAAAGCTACAGAAGCAGGTGGATGTGCAGACATGAAGACTTCAGTTATAGGAAATAGCTAACCAGGTGTTTGTGAACAGAGATACAGTCAGCTGTAGAGAAAGTAATAGAGAAAATCAGTATAAAGGCTTGATGAAGCACTGACTTGATAGCTGCTGCTATTAGAGGAGTGCCCCCAAAAGGGTGGGGAAAGGGGGCCTCCTGGAAGGCTACCCAGTTTAACTGCCCATGCCTGCAACTTAACCAATGTGTGTACAGTAAGGAAGTGGGATATTGGAAGGACAAGTGCCCTCAGTTCACACGAAAACAGGGAGATCTCAAGCCCAAGGCTTCAGACAGTGAAGGAGCTCTGTTCAATCTAATGGAAGGGCCACTGGACTGAAGGGGACTGGGCTCAACTGTCCCCAAAGAGCCGATGGTCAGAATCACAGTGGGGCGAAAGGACATTGATTTCTTAGGCAACACCAGGACAGAGTGCTCGGTTTTGATACAACCCATGGCCTCTTTGTCCAGCAAGACAATAGACATAATTGGGACAACTGAAATTTTAGGAAAGCAGGTTTTTTGCCTACCACGAACCTGTTTGGTGGAAGGCCATGAAGTTATACATCAGTTCTTGTACATGCCAGACTGTCCCCTACCCCTCTGGGGGGAAGACTTGCTGAGCAAACTAAGAGCTACTATCACACTCACTGATAAGGGCTCCCTGCAGCTAAAACTGCCTTGGCAGAGATTGTCATGGCTCTCACAGTCTCTCGGGAGGAGGAGTGGAGACTCCTCCTGACTGAAAAAGGACAATAATTATCCCCTATGTTAGCCAAGCCATGGCCACGGGTCTGTGCAGAGGACAACCCCCCAGGGCTGGCAGTAAACCAAGCCTGGTGGTTATCAAAGTAAAGCCAGTGGCATTACCCATCAGACAGAGACAGTACCCAGTCCCACGGGAAGCTCTCGAAGGCATTCAAGTTCATCTCAGACACCTGAAGGGTTATGGAATTATAATTCTTTGCCAGTTTCCATAAAACACACTGCTCTTGCCTGTTCCTAAACCAGGGGCCAAAGACTACAGCCAGTGGAGTACTTGCATTTAGTTAATCCATCTACAGTGACTTTGCACCCAACTGTACCCAGCCCATACATGCTTTTGAGATTATTGCCAGCAGAGGATAGTTGGTTCACCTGCTTGGACTTAAAGGATGCTTTCTTTAGCATTAGACTGGCTTCAAAGAGTCAGAAAGCATTTGCTTTTTCAGTGGGAAAATTCAGAAACAGGTGTAACCACCCAGTACACATGGACCCAGCTACCCCAGGGGTTCAAGAACTCTCCCACCATCTTTGGGGAGGCACTAGCCTGTGACTTCCAGAAGTTTCCTGCTAAGGACTTAGGCTGCATATTGCTCCAATATGCTGATTATCTTTCACTGTGACACCCCACTGCAGCTGGGTGCACAAAAGGAAGACATGCCTTACTTCGGCACCTGGAGGACTGAATACAGTGTCTAAAAGGAAAGCCCAGACTTGCCGACAGCAAGTGTGATAACTGGGGTTCATCATCCAGCAGGGAGAGCAAATCCTAGGAGCAGGGAGAAAACAAGTCATTTGCAGCCTGCCAGAACCTGAGACTAGAAGGAAGGTGAGGTAATTCCTGGGAGTGGTGGGTTTCTGTACTGGCCAAACCCCTGTATGAGGTTTCTAAGGTGGGGAGACAAGGAACAAGCCTGGGGCAAACAATATCAAAGCACCCCATGCAGTAGTAACTCTAATGAATACCAGAGGACATGATTGGTTGACAAATGATACTGAATACCATAGCCTGCTACGTGAAAATTCCCGTGTCACCATGGAGGTCTGCAACACCTTAAACCACTTTGCTCCTGGTGTCAGAAGACTCGGTTGACATGACTGTGTTGAAGAGTTGGACTCAGTTTATTCCAGCAGGCCTGATCTTCAGGATCAAGCACGAGCAGTAGTAGACTGGGAGTTGTATGTGGGTGGAAGCAGTTTTGTTAATCCACAAGGAGAAAGGTGTGCAGGCTATGCAGTGGTAACTCTGGACACCGGAATGGAGGCCATGTCACTGCCTCAGGGCACTTTGGCTCAGAAGGCTGAACTTACTGCTCTGACCCGAGCCCTGGAACTGAGTGAACGTAAGGTTGTGAGCATTTATACTGATTCTTGGTATGCCTTTCTAACTAACTCAAGGACATGGGGCACTGTACAAAGAAAAAGGACTGTTAAAATCAGGGAGAAAAGAAAGAAAGCACTGACATGAAATCCAGCAGTTGTTAGGAGTTTGGAAGCCAGGAAGGGTGGCAGTCGTGCACTGCCGAGGACATCAGGAGGCCCACACCTCCGTGGCCCTTAGAAATTCCTGAGCTGATTCAGCAGTTCATAAGGCAGCATCTACTCCCTACCAAGCAGCAGTTACAGCCCCTCTAATTCCCCAGATACCTGACTTGGTGCCCACTTATTCTAAGGAGGAAAAGTATTTTCTCCAAGCAGAAGAGGGGCAAATAATAACAGAAGGATGGGTCCGGCTACCAGATGGGAGAGTAGCAGTGCCGCAGCTATTAGGGGCTGCAGTCGTACAGACTGTACATGAAACCACTCATTTAGGCCAAGAGTCACTTGAGAAGTTGTTGGGCTGGTATTTTTACATCTCACATTTATCAGCCTGACCAAAACTGTGGCGCAGCAATGCATTACTGTCGGCAGCACGTGAGGCAAGGTCGAACTATTCTCCCTGGCATTCAAGTTTATGGAGCAGCTCCGTTTGAAGATCTTCAGGTAGATTTCGCTGAAATGCTCAAGTGTGGAGGGCATAGGCATTTGTTGGTCCCAGTGTGCACATACTCTGGGTGGGTAGGGGCCATCCCGACTAGGACTGAAAAAGCCCATGAAGTAACCCATGTGCTTCCTTGAGATCTCATCCCCAGGTTTGGACTGCCATTGTGCATTGGCCCAGACAGCAGTCCAGCATTTGTGGCTAATTTGGTCTCAAAAATGGCAATGGCATTGAATATCACTCGGAAGCTGCACCCCACCTATGGATTACAGAGTTTCAGAAAGGTGGAGCTAATGAACCTGACCATTAAGAGTAGCTTAGGACAAATGTGTCAGGAAACAGGATTAAAGTGGGTGCAGGCACTTCTGATGGTGTTATTCAAAATTACATGTACTCCCTCTAAGAAAACAGGCTATTCCCTCTATGAAGTCTTATATCATAGGCCCCCTCCCATACTGTGGGCACTCCTGGCAACTCCTCAGTAGGATATTTCAACCTAGGTAAATGAAAGATGCTCTGCAAGCTTATTCTACCCAGTTCACCCTTTCTCACCGGATTTATCAGGTGTGGACAAAGGGCTGGAATGTTATCCCTGTGAAGTCATAGCAGAAAGAACCCTGGACCATGATCCTGACCACTCCCACAGCTGTAAAGGTAGAAGGAATTCCAGCCTGGATCCACCAGAGCCAAGTAAAGCCTGCAGCAGCTGAAACATGGGATGCTAGACCAGACCCAGACAATGACTGCAGAATGACCTTGAGAAAGACAACAAGCTTTGCTCCAGTCACATCCTGGAGGCTGACTGTTCCAAGCATGGCTGAAGCATGAGGAAACTCATTGTGGGACTTATTTTTCTTGACATTTGGACTTATACAGTAAGGACATTAACTGATTTTGGAGATTGCTCCGTGTGTGCACCAGGTTACTGAGGTAGGACACAAAGTTACTGTCATTGTTTTGTTCTACCTTTATTATGAATGTACAGGGACATAGAAGGGAACCTGTTTATATAATGGTACTCAGTATAAAGTGTGTAGCCCAGGGGATGGACAACTCGATGTCTGCTACAATCCATCAGAACCGTCTATGCACACAAATTTTGAAATTAAACTCATGGCAGGGTGGTGGAACAGCCCTACTAAGTTCATAGCTAAAACAGAGGAAAAGGGCTCAAAACAAATCATCCTAAGGTTTAATCATTGTGCAGGTATGGTGCAGATTTAACCCTGAGTTCTTGTTTGGAGGTTGCTTCTCATCCTTGGGAAGATTCAAGACTTCCGTCATAAGCGTTATAATAATAACAATAGGTGCTTGCCTCTTACTTCCTTGTTTATTTCTCCTGTTCCTTCAGATAATTAGAGGATTCATCACTGCTATAGTTAAGCAGAGAACCACATCACAAGTATATTATATGAATCATTTTCAATCAGTTTATTTAAAGGATCAGGAAAATGAAAATGAGAATGAGAGTGAGAATTCTCACTAATGTTATAGGTGAGGTTCTCAAAGTCGGGGTGAAAAGGAGACCTCTTCCTCTTAAGCTTCTAATTCCACTTTCCCTTTAGCCTTCTACATTGCATTTCAAAAGGAGAAGTTAAAAGTCAGACAGATTAGGTCAGTAGAAGGACCAGCCCCGGCCAGGTTAAGGATTAGATCCCCTACTGCTAACCACAACTCTATCTATAGATCACAGATATGACATGAAGGAATTTTCCTCGGAAGGTACTGTTCTTGCTTAATCACGGTTAGACCCCACACCTAAGTCATGTTCCCCACAATCTTGACCCTCTCACTTGTGGACCTCTTAGATTGTAAGCCTTTAACTTTCAAAGGGCCAGGGTTTTCTTTGTCGGGGAGCTCAGTTGTTGAGGCATCCATGCCTGCTGGAGTTCCCAGTCAAACAAAATTACCACTTTCTTCCCTGTCCAGTTTTTGAGAGGTTTGTTTCTTGTTCCTCTACTTCAATATCATCTTTCTTGTGTGGATAGTTACTCAGTTTGATGTTCCTGTGGGGTGGAGTTGATCATCACTGGATGATTTTATTTGGCCATGCTGCTTCAATTCCTCTCTTGGAGCATAATTCTTATGTAACTTTTAGTGTTTTAGATTGGTGCAAAACTTCGCAATTCCTACTTACTCTTACCTAGCATGTTTGTTAACATTAGCTTAACACAAGCTTAGTTGACATCTAACAGTTTAACAGAGATGTTCAATTTTTGAACAATCATGGAAGAAAAAGTACAAGTGGAACAAGAGGTGTGCCATAATAGAAATTACATATCCACAGAAAGTTATTGATTATAGCTAGAATTGACCAGGAGCATAAAAGTATGTCTCTGTGTTAAGAATTCCAGAAGGTAAGAAGAAGGAGCTATGATTTGAATTTATGTGTGTCCCCACCCAAATCTCATGAAAAATTTTAATCCTCAGAGTTGAAGGAGGAACTTGGTGAAAGGTGGTTGACTCGTAACTGTGGACTTTCCCCTTGCTATTCTCATGGTAGCAAGTTCTCACAAGATCTGCTTGTTTAAAAGTGTGAAACACCTCCCTCTTCTCTTTCTCCTGCTTCAGCCATGTAGAAAGTGTCTGCTTTCCCTTCACCTCGTGCCATGATTGCAAGTTTTCTGAAGTCTCCCCAGCCGTGCTTCTTGTACAGCCTACATAATCATAAGCCAATTAAACCACTTTTCTTTATAAATTATTCAAGCTCAGGTAGTTCTTTATAGCAATGCAAGAAAGAACTAATAGAGGGGATTTCTAAAATAAATGGAAAAAAAAAGATGTATGTATTTAAAGAGTCCCTAGCTTCAGAACACATTTTGACTACATTGTGTCTATGCATGTAAGTGTGTGTGTGAGCATGTGTGTGTATTATACATACAATTATATTCATGAAATTATATATATTTATATAATACATATGTATAATTATATATATAATAAATAGTATATGTAAAATTTATAGTATATATTATAAATTATGTATATTAAAAAAACATTTGCTTTCCTAGAGGAGGAGAGTTTATACTTGGCTGGGAACAGTGGCTCACACCTGTAATCCCAGCACTTTGGGATGTAAAGGCAGGAAGTTTGCTTTACCTCAGGAGTTCAAGACCAGACTGGGCAACCTGGTGAAACCCTGACTCTGCCAAAAATACAAAAAATTAGCCGAGTGTGGTGGTGGACACTTGTGGTCCCAGCTACTTAGGAGGCTGAGCGGGGAAGATCATTTGAGCCTGGAAGGCAGATGCTGAAGTGAGCCAAGGTCATACCACTGCACTCCAGCCTGGGTAACAGACCAGGACTCTATCTCAAAAAAAAAAAAAAAAAAAACAGATTTGTTAGTATCATTAAATCTAATCTTATTAGAGGGCCATTTCCAAAAACCCCAGAATCAATTAAAGAGCTTGTTCTTAAATTTTTATTTCTCTAGAACCACTCCTGGTACCAAATCTGTATCAGACTGAGTTTGCCAAAGAAACAGACTAAATAGGATGTGTATAACATCAGCCCTCCATATCAGCAAGTTTTGCATCCATGGATCAGATGAATAGGGGATTGAAAATATTTGGGGTAAAAAATGAACGATAGCAATACTACAATAAAAATAATGTAAATAAGAAAATGTATAAAAATTATTTGCATAGCATTTACATTATATCAGTTTATTTAAGTAATCTAAAGATAAGTAAAGTATACAGCAGGATATGCATAGATATATGCAAATGCAAATACTATACAATTTTATAGAAGAGACTTGAACATTCTTATATTTTAGTATTGGAGAAGAACCAGATCAATTAGTATTTATTTTTTTTAAAAAGATATTTTTTTTCCTTTCACTTAAAAATGTGGTGGGACAGCTCTATATATGTATACAAATATTTATTTTAAAGACTTGGATGAAACAATTATAGAAGCTTTCAGACCAAAGACTTCAGGGTGGGCTGGAAGGTTGGAGACAAAATGAAGATGAAAAGAAACTGAGAGGAAGGTCATCTGCTGACATAATTTATTCTCATTTGTGAGAGGTCAGTCTTTTTTCTATTTGGGCATCTCACTGTTTGAATGAGGCTAACTCACACTAAGAAGGACGATCTGCTTTACTCAATCTGCTTTACTCAAAGTCCATGAATTTGAGTGTTAATTTCATCCAAAAATACCCTTACAGAAACTTCCAGAATAATGTTTGACCAAATAACTAGGCATCATAATCCAGGCAATCTAACACATGAAAATAACCGTCATATCCTACTTTAATATACAGCATGCAATTTTATACTTTTCTTTATATACCTAAGGTCTTTTTTAATTTCAATAGATTTTACCTCCTTGAACATTTTTTTCAGGGAAAAATAGGTTTTAATTAGTGTTTAATTTTTTAAAAAAATATTTTTCCCTTTCTCTATTAGGTGAAATTATATTTTCTCTTTCTATGAAAAGGCCTTTAGCATGGGTGTTAGTCAGCCTTTTTCCATGGCAAAAAATAATCCCCATACTATTTCTAGTCTACTAGAAAGCAAGTACTGCAGAGTCCTATAGTAAAGATCAAGGAAGCACAATGCTATGTTTAATTAGTAGCTAACAGTGAATAGTAATCCAATCTATCCCGTATCACTTTAAAAAATTAAATGCAGAACCTTAACATCTTAATAAGCAGAAGGTTTATTAAATATTTTCAAATTTACCCTGGTTTTTCTTCTCAAAAAAAAAAAACTTTAGATCAATTTATGGTGGAAGCATAGCATACTGACTAACATGACTAACTTTAATACAACACAAACTATTTAAGTCTAATGGGGGATGAGGGAAATCTAAATTAAAGTCAAATAATGATTAAAAATTATCAGTAATAGTCCTGCTTATTGACTATTTACATTATTTCTGTCTCTTTTATAGGCCTAACTTGTATGTTCTTATGTAATTATCATAAAATTTATATTAAGCAATTACTTTTAATAGCTCGATTTTCAAAATGAGAAAACCGAAGCAATGAAAGTTTATCTAAATGCTCATGATGAAGCAGATAGTAGCAGAATCAGAATTCAACTCTAAACATGAAAGAGCCACAGTAGTACATTATTGCTGCTGTAATATAGTACAGGAATTTATAAAATTTCATCTCATTTTGCATATAATAAAATCCACTGTATGTTTTCACATTAATTATGCATGACAAAAGCATGGAAAATACATACTTAAGATTTAGATTATTTCTTCTTAAAATTATGTGAAACTATATATGTATCAAAACCCAAGATAACTTTTTTTTAAAGACCCTTAAAGACACACTTGATTTAGAAGGAAATACACACTTAATTTAAAAGGATGTGTTTCAAATAAGGATAAGATGCTGGAGTGATGGATCTTACATTTACAGTTTTAAATTTAGGTAATAGATGATTTGTCCTAATCAGAATCCGCAGGAGTTATTTTTAAAGACATTCCTATCATTCATCTCATTAGTTTCTCTCAAGTATTTATGTTATACATTTATCTCTGTCATGCACATTGATCAAGAGACAAAAAGTCAGTTGTAAATATGTTTTCAAGATTATCTTTAGAAAGTTAAATTTTAGCACATATGTTAATGAGACTGTTTTTTAAATCATTAGTTTTCTTTAAAAAGCTAAAAGCAAGATATTTATATAGGCATAAAAATAAGAATCTTATGTAACAATATATGCTGTATGAATTTAAATCTGCTAAATTATATGGAAGATGCTACTTGAGTAATACATTGCTGGCAATGAGAATATAATGGCTTAAGTCTTTTAAGTTGGATTGAAAAAGTACTAAAAACTCTGGGATATTTTTGGGAAAAATGTATTAAGCCCATAGATATTTTAGAATATTTTATTGGAAAAATAGTAATTTTTTCATTTGACATATCTGGCATAGTGATTGACACTACTGAGTCATCCTATCAGATAATCAGCTGTATCTTCAACAGTTTCTTAGTTCTTTTCTAGGTAGTCTATAAGTAAATTATTTAAAAGCATATAAAATAGAAATAAACATATACTACATGATTATCAGTGACTTACATCATGTCCCAAATTTGATAGTGGAATTGGATTTAGAAAATAGGATATTGGAATAAGCATATTATGTGTGGTATTGTCATATATACTACAAAGAAGAATTTTGCATACTTATGAACACTTAAAATATTCCTGATAACAAGGCTAACTTCAGAGTTCTTACATATATTTCATAATTGTTATTATACGTGTTAAATGGATTTAAGAAATTGTGTAAACAACTCCATAATAGTGATCACTCTTTTTGCATTCATTCTAAATGATGCAGCATTTCAGTATTCCTATAAAGGAAAAACAGTAAGTATATTTGATTGATTTTTTACACAAAGTTAACATTTGAGAAAAAAGCTTGCATTATCTTTTATTATACCAACAAGAGAAATAATTCTCTGTGGAAATAAGTCTGGAAAAATGGCTGATAGGAGGCAAGACTAACTTTCACTTATCACTTGGAAGGACACAGCAACATGTGGAGATTCTCATTGTGAACTTTCGCTCAAAGAACTACAACTGAACCATACCAGATCCTTTAAAGGAAGCAGCTTAACACCACAGGCTCCCTGAGACAACCAAAACACCGTGATTGCTCAAAGTGTGAGAGGGGAACTGTCTACTCTCAAACACACATCCTCACTGGTGAACCTGAACATGGAGACCATGGGAGATAGATTTGACTTTACCTGGAGCTGACAATAGTTTAGAGAACTGAGAATAACATCAGGGTAGAAGAAACTGTGGGAAGAGCCTTGGGGGCACTCTCAGTCCTCAGGGAAGCCATTTCTGACAGTGTCTCAGAGGGGTTCTTGGAGAGGGCTGTCAGTGGAATTGGGTAAAGACCATAGGGAGAAAAAAATTCAGCTGAACTTTTTAACATTTTAGAGCAAATATGTAGTTTCCTGGACAGAATCTGGGGGAGAAGGTGAACGAGGAATGCAGATACAAACATGGAAGCCATGGTAGGCAAGGAGGAGCAAAAACTGAAATCTCTGATTGCATTCTCAGTTGGAAAGCTTGTAGTCTAGCGAGAGTTCTCAGCCCTGCTCACCAGCTGCTTGGAAATAAAACTTAGTTCCACTAGTGGGGCACAGTGCAAGTGAGACCCAGCCTTTTGGACTCTGTGGGAGCTAGGTGACGTTTGTCACTGCTGGCTTTTTCTTACTTTCCTGGTGACCTGTATGATGCAACAGAGGCAGCCATAATCCCCCTGGGAACATCACTCCATTGGCCTGAGAACCACACTCTTATCCCCCACAGTGGCCACACCAAGCCCCACCCAAGGAGAGTCTGAGCTCAGACACAGTGAAGACAAAGGAAACAAACTCTTGGGATCTGATTTCCCTTCCTCTGACCATCTAAGAAACTGAAATAGTTATCCAAGCAACACTAGGGCAAGCTTGTATCCTCCCTGTAGTACCACAGTTGATGCTCTCTTGACAGGGCCACCTCCTGGCTGGAGAGCATCAAACACAAACCAGCACACTAAACAAGAATACAACCATGGACCCTCAAAGAGTCCATTTCACTTCCCTACTATCTCTACTAGAGGAGGTGCTGCTATTCATGGCTGAAAGACATGAAGATAAATAATGTCACAGGACTCTTTCCAGACACTCCCCAGTACCAGCCTGGAGCCTGGTAGCTTTGCTGGGTGGCTAGATGCATAAGAGAAATAACAATCACTGCAGTTTGACTCACAGAAAACTCCATCCTTAGTAGAAGGGGAGGAATACTGCATCAAGAGAGCAGCCCATGGGACAGAAAAAAACAATCTGAACAACAGCTTTGATCTGCAGATTTTCCCTCTGAGATAGATATCCCAAATCAGAAGGAACCAGAAAAATGATTATGACAGTATGACAAAACAAGATTCTTTAACACCCCCATAATATCACATGAGCTCACCAGCAATGGAGTCAAACTAAGAAGAAATCTGTGAATTCTGAAAGGAATTCAGAGATAGTTTATTAAGCTAATCAAGGAGGCACCAATGAAAGGTAACATCTAACTTAAAAAAAATTAAAAAGTGTTATATGGTATGAATGGGAATATCTACAGATAAATAGCATAAATAAAAAAAATCACAACTTCTAGAAATAAAAGACATATTTAGAGAAATGACAAATTCACTGAAAAATCTCAGCAAAAGAATCAAACAAGTATTACATTGATTTGGAAGTAATTGCATTTTTTTTTTATTTTTGCACCAGCCAAATACAGGAAAGATGTTTGGAGCTAGAAGACAAGGCTTTTGCAATAACCCAATCCCACAAAAGGAAAAAAAATCAAGAAAAAATAAACAAATCTCCTAAGAAATTTAGGATTATGTTAAACGATCAAACCTAAAGAAAAATGGTGTTTCCAAGAAAGAAGAGAAATCTAAAAGTTTGGAAAACATATTTGAAGGAATAATTGAGAAAAATTTCACTGGCCTTGCTAGAGATCTTGACATCTAAATACAAGAAGCTCAAGGAACACCCAGGAAATTAATAGCAAAATGATCATTGCCTAGACACATAGTCATCAGGTTACCTAAAGTCAAGACAAAGAAAAGAATAAAAAAAGCTGTGAAGCAAAAACATCAGGTAACCTATAAAGAAAAACCTATTGGATTAACAGCAGATTTCTAAGCAGAAAACTCAAGAGCTAAAAGGGATTGAAATTTTATTATTACCCTTCTTAAATAACAATTATTAGCGAAGAACATTGTAGTCAGTGAAACTAACCTTCATAAATGAATGAAAGAGACAATCTTTTTCAGACAAATGCTGAGAAAATTTGCCATTGCGAAGTAATTATTACAAGAACTGCTAAAAGGAACTTTAAATCTTGAAACAAATACTCAAAATGCACCAAAATAGAACTTTCTTAAAGTATATACCTCACAGGATCTATAAAGCAATAACACAATAAGAACAAGCATTCAGGCAAAAAATAGCACAATGTGTAGAATAGTACCTTACATCTCAATTCTAACACTGGATGTAAATGGCCTAAATGCAATGCTTAAAAGTTACAGAATAGCAAAATGAATAATTCTTCAACCAAATAACTGCTGTCTTCAAGAGACTCGTCTAAAACATAAACTTAAGGTAAAAGGGCAGAAGAAGTTATCCCATGCAAATAGGTATCAAACAGGAGAGGGAGTAGTTATTGTTATATTAGACAATATGAACTTTAAAGCAACAACAGTTAAAAAGACAAAGAGGGATATATGATAATGGTTAAAAACAAACAAACAAACAAACAACAAAAAAAACTAGTCCAACAGGAAAATATCACAATTCTAAATATACGAGCACCTAACACTGGTGTTCCCAAAGTTATAAAACATTTACTGTTTGGCCTAAGAAATGAGATAGATTGTTACAAAATAATAGTGAGAGACTTTAATACTCCACTGACAGCATGAGACTGGTCATCAAGACAAAAAATCAACAGACA
This sequence comes from Plecturocebus donacophilus, assembly GCA_004027715.1. NCBI lineage: Eukaryota > Metazoa > Chordata > Mammalia > Primates > Pitheciidae > Plecturocebus > Plecturocebus donacophilus. Next base: position 42,401 of record PVKP010015209.1, read on the forward strand.
AATAATGCACTTAAACTATACCATAGTGCAAATGGATTTAATATAAACTATACTCTAAAACAAATGAACTTAAGATATATTTACAGAACATTTTTCCCAACAACATCAGAATACACCTTCTATTCATCAGCACATGAAATATTCTTCAAGAAAGACCATATGATAGGCCACAAAACAAGTGTCAGTAAATGGAAGAAAATCAAAATTACATCAAGTACTTTCTCAGACCACAGTGGAATAAAATTGAATATTAATTATAAAAGTAATTCTTAAAATGATGGAAATTACATAACCTGCTCCTGAATTATCACTGGGTCAATGATAAAAACATGACAAAATTTTTAAAAAATTTAAACTGAACAATTTTAGTAACACACCCTATCAAAACCTCTAGGATACAGCAAAAGTGGTGCTATGAATAAAGTTTATAGCATTAAATGTCTACATGAAAAGTTCTGAAAGAGCACAAAAAGACAATCTAAGGTCACACTTCAAGTAACTAGAGAAACAAGAAGAAACCAAACCCAAACCCAGAAGAAGAAAAGAAATAACAAAGATCAGAGCAGGACTCAACAAAATTTAAACAAAAAAACCCCACAAAATATAAATGAAACAAAAAGCTGATTATTTGAAAAGATAGATAAGATTGATATAATATTAGTGAGATTAACCAAGAAAGAAACTCCAAATAAGCTCAATTAGAAATGAAACAGGAGATATTATAACTGATACCACAGAAATAAGAGAGAACATTCAACGTTACTATGAACACCTTTATTCACGCAAACTAGAAAAAAAAATAGAGGAGATCATAAATTCCTGGAAATATACAATCCTTCTAAATTAAACCAGAAAGAGACAGAAACTCTGAACAGACCAATAACAAGCTGCAACATTGAAATGGTAACTGAAAAGTTACTACCATCAACAACAAAATCCAAGACCACATGGATTCACAGCTGACTATCAGATATTCAAAGAAGAGTTTGTACTAATTCTATTGTCACTATTCCAAAAGACAGAAGAAGAGAGAATCCTTCCTAAATCATTCTATGAAGCCAATATCACCCTATACCAAAACCAGAAAATGAATCAAAGAGCATGTCAAAAAGATAATCCACCATGATCAAGTGGGTTTTACACCCAGGATGCAGGAATGTTTTAACATACACAAGTCAATTAATATGATACACCACATAAACAGAATTAAAAACAAAAATCACATGATCATCTCAGTCACTGCAGAAAAAGCATTTGAAAAAATCCAGCATCGTTCTATGATTAACACCCTCAGTAAAATGGCATAGAAGAGACATATCTTAAGTTAATAACAGCCATCTATGACAAACCCACAGCCAACATTATACTGAACATGGAAAAGTTGAAAGCATTCCACCTGAGAACTGGAACTATACAAGAATGCCCACTTTCATCATTTCTATTCAACATAGTACTGAAGTCCTAGATAGAGAAATCAGACAAGAAAAAGGAATAAAGAGCATCCAAATTGGTAAAGAGAAAGTCAATCTGTTGCTGTTTGCCAATGACACATTCGTATACCTAGAAAACTCCAAAGACTCATCCAAAAAGCTCCCAGAACTGATAAATGAATTCAGCAAACTTTCATCTACACAAATCAGTGGCACTGCTATGCATCAACAGCAATTAAGCTGAGAACCAAATTAAGAACTCAATCACTTTTACAATAGCTCCCCACAAAACAAAAACAACAACAACAAAAAACACCTTAGGAATTCACCTAACCAAGGAAGTGAAGACCTTTTTATTTTCATAAAAATAAAAAAATGTTATTTTTACAATATTAAAATATTACCATCATTTTTCACAGAATTGGGAAAAAACAATTCCAAAATTCATATGGAACCAAAAAAGAGCCTGCATAGCCAAAGCAAGACTAAGGATAAAGAACAAAAATCTAGAGACCTCACATTACCTGACTTCAAATTATATTATGAGTCCTTGGTCACCAAAACAGCATGATGTTGGTATAAAAAAATAAGCACATAGACCTATGGAATATAATAGAGAACCCAGAAATAAAGCCAGATACTTCTATACAACTCATCTTTGACAAATAAGACAAAAACATAAAGCAGGGAAAGAATAATCTATTTAGCAAATGGTGCTGAAATAATTAGCAAGCCACAGGTAGAAGAATGAAATTGTATCCTCATCTCTCACATTATACAAAAATCAACTCAAGATGGATCAGAGATGTAAATTGAGGCCTGAAGCCATAAAAATTGTACAAGATAACATCAAAAAAACCTTTCTTTGCATTGGCTTAGGCAAGGCTTCATAACCAAGAACCTAAAAGCAAATGCAACACAAACAATGATAAATAGATGGGAACTAATTAAACTAAAAGCCTTCTGCACAACAAAATAAATCATCAACAGAGTAAACAGTGCACAGAGTGGGAGAAAATCTTTGCAATCTATACATCCAACAAAGGACTGACATCCAAAATCTTCGAGGAACTCAAACAGATCAGCAAGGAACAAAAAGTTCATCAAAAAGTGGGCAAAGGACATGAACAGACAATTCTCTAAAGGAGATCTACAAATGGTCAACAAATGTATGCAAATATGCTCAGCATCACCAGGGATCAGGAAAATGCAAATCAAAATCACAGTGTAATACCATCTTACTCCAGCAATAATGGCCATAATAAAAAATAATAATAATAATAAATGTTGGTGTTGATGAAGTTAAAGGAAAAGATATTACAATGTTAATGAGAATACAAGCTAGTACAAACACTATGAAGAACAGTATGGAGATGCCTTAAGTAACTAAAAGTAGAACTACCATTTGATGCAGCAGTTCCACTCCTAGTTATCTACCCAGAGGAATAGAAGCCATAGGAAAAAGATGCTTGTATACACGTGTTTATAACAGCACAATTCACTATTGCAAAAAATGTAACCTGCCCAAATGCCTATCAATAAGTGAGGGGATAACGAAAATGTGGTCTATATATATCATGGAATACTACTCAGCCATAAAAAAAATTAAATAATGGCATTCACAGGAAGATGGATGGATTTGGAAACGATTATTATAAGTGAAGTGACTCAGGAATGTGATATGTGATACCAAGCATCTTATATTCTCACTCATAAGTGAGAGCTAAGCTATGACAGCAAAAAAGCATAAGAATAATGAATGGACTTTTGAGACATGGGGCAAGAGTGGGAGGGGGTAATGGATAAAATACTACATGTTGTGTACAGTGTATACTGCTCAGGTTATGGGTGCATCAAAATCTCAGAAATCACCACTAAAGAACTCATCCATGTAACTAAACACAACCACTTCCCCCAAAACCTATTGAAATAAAAAATAATTATAATAAAATAAAATAAAAATGAGAAGAAGAAAATAAAAGAAAGAAGTCAATTAAGAATTGCAAGGTACTTCTTTTCCTCTTGGTAGATACCCAGTAGTGGGATTGCTGGATCAAATGGTAGTTCTACTTTTAGTTCTTTACGGAATCTTTACAATGTTTTCCATAGTGGCTTTGCTAGTTTACATTCCCACCACCAGTGCAGAAGTGTTCCCTGTTTCCTGCGTCCATGCCAACATCGATTGTTTTTTGATTTTTTGATTATGGCTATTCTTGTGGAAGTAAGGTGATATCACATTGCGGTTTTGATTTGCATTTCCCTGATCGTTAGTAATGTTTGAGCATCTTTTATATGCTTGTTGATCATTTGTATATCTTCTTTTGACAATTGTCTATTCATGTTCTTAGCTCACTTTTTGATGGGATTGTTTTTTTGTTTGTTTGTTTGTTTCTTACTGATTTGTTTGGGTTTGTTGTAGATTCTGGATATTAGTCCTTTGTCAGATGTATATATTGTGAAGATTTTCTCCCACTATGTGGGTTGTCTGTTTAATCTGCTGACTGTTCCTTTTGCAGTTCAAAGGCTCTTTAGTTTAATTAGATCTCACATATTTAACTTTTTTTATTGCATTTGCTTTTGGGTTCTTTGTCATGAAATCCTTGCCTAAACCAGTATCTACAAGGGATTTTTAAAATGTTATCTTCTAGAATTTTTATAGTTTCAGGTCTTAGGTTTAAGTCTTTAATCTATCTCGAGTTATTTTTTGTACAAGGTGAGAGATGAGGATCCAGTTTCATTCTCCTACATGTGGCTAGCCAATTATCCCACCACCATTTCTGGAAAAGAGTGTCTTTTTCTCACTTTATGTTTTTGTTTGCTTTGTTGAAGATTGATTGGCTGTAAGTATTTGAGTTTATTTCTTGGTTCTCCATTCTGTTCCATCGGTCTATGTGCCTATTTTTTATGCCAGTACCATGCTGTTTTGATGACTATGGTCTTATAATAATTTTGAAAACAGGTAATGTAATGCCACCAGATTTGTTCTTTTTGCCTTGTCTTTCTTTGGCTATGCAGGCTCTTACTTGGTTCCATATGAATCTTAAAATACTTTTTCTAATTCTGTGAAGAATGATGGTGGTATTTCGATGGGGATTGTATTGAATTTGTATATCACTTTCGTTGGTTGTCATTTTCACAATATTGATTATTGAGCATGGGATGTGTTTCTATTTGTTTGTGTCATCTATGATTCCTTTCAGCAGTGCTTTGTACTTTTACTTGTAGATGTCTTTTGATTCTTTGGTGAGGTATATTCCTGAGTATTTTGTTTGTTGTTGTTCTTTTTTTTGGCAGCTATTGTAAAGGGGGCTGAGTTCTTGATTTGTTTATCTGCTTGATCACTGTTGGTGTTATAATTATTTTCTAAATAGATGTTCAGTATGAACATAGGTGGGACTATTTTTTTAAAAATAACACAAAGATTATGAAAATAAAGAAAAATAAAATATTATTTAAATAGTTACAATTTTATAATTGTATTTTTTACACTCAGTTACATTGAACTCAGAGAATTCTGTTTGCAATTTTCTTTCCTCTTCTTTACTTTTGGTATGTTAATATTCACAATTACCTCAAATCCTTGATCATACACATTCCTCTAGTTTTAACTTTAACTATTATTTTAAATTAAATTTCAGTCCTTTTTTGTATATTATCATTTAAGATATCCTATTGGTGTTCCAAGTGTAATATAATGAGCTCTGCATATTGCAGATCATTCCACTGACCAACCAATGCAGTGTTATCTTACTTCCCCCATTTTAGTATTAGAGTATAAAAATTAGAGTTTTCAAACTTATTATTATAATTTATATTTTATCCTCTTTCCCTCTATACAAGTAATCTTAAGTTGTACTATGACAATTTGATTTCATCTTAAGTTCATTGTTGCTTTAAGCCTATTATAGGCTGCCCTACTTCATTCTTCAATTCCTTTATAAGCCTCTTAAGGAGTATCCTAAATTTTTATTTCTTAATCAAATTCACACTAAAACTTCTTCCAATTATTTTATTATATTTCTACATCTACCAAAAAATATAACCACTTCTCCATGCTCATACCCACATACAGTGCTTTTAGGAAAATTTTCAAACAATACTGCCATTTACAGTTCTCCATGTTTTTAGAGCATTATAAATAATAATTGATGTTTCCATTTTTTCTGAGATTTCTGTCATAATATTGTCACTGATAAAACTCAAATCTTTAGTTAGTGTACTATTTATATATTTCTTTGTGAAAATGTTACCACTTGCCTAGTAGCTTACAGCAATCCACATTTATTGATCTCAAAGATTCTGTGAGTTAGAAGTCAGGGTACAGCTTAGCTATGGTCTCTGTTCCAAGGTCTCACAGGTTGACTCCAATGGTGTATCAGTGTTGAAATCCCATGTGAGGCTCAAGCTTCCAAGCTCACATGGCTGTTGGCAAAATTCAGTAATTTCCAGGGTGCTGGACTGAGGACCTTAGTTTCTTACTAGTTAATAGGAAGCAGTGCTCAGTTCTTTGCCCTGTGGCTCTTTCTGTAAGACAACCTACAGTATGGCTGCTTGATTCTTTGAAGCACTGGAGAGAAAATCTTCTAGCTACATGAGTGATAATCAGATACAAAATAATCATTCACAATAAATCACCATATGCACCTACCACATTCATTGTGTGCTATTGATTAGAGGCCAGTTCAGTTCTCATCCACATTCAAGGGGAGGAGCTCTCAAAAGGGTGTGAACATTAGGGAATGAATCTCTTGGAAGTCACTCTGGAGTCTACCTGCCACAGCCACCTTTACATAAGTTATGTCCTTTCAATAGTAATTATTTCATAATATTTACAAATTCTGATATATTTTTCACTTCTCCGTCTATGTTAATATATCCACACCTTTTCTTTAGGAAGGATCCTGTGATCAGTGTAATTTCAGAACTACTGAAGAATTTATTATTTCAAGCAGTTATTTGACAATGTGACATTTAAATAAAGGCAAGACTATTATATGACATTTTAATCTGTCTACCATTTGTTTAGCCCTATTATGAGAAGAAAAGTGCTGAACTGATTATAGAAGAAAAACATCTCCATGCCATCTACCATTCTAAGATACAGTTTATAATATTTCCTCAATGTTCCTAATAAAGTCAAATTCATGTGTTTATAATAAAAGCAATTTGACCACAGAAACAGTGTCTTATCAATAAACTTCATGAGGGCACATTGATTTACATGTAGCAATAACTCAAAAGTATTCATAATGATTAAGTCAAGTCTGAGTAACAGGTGATTGGCCATAGAATACAAAATTACTTTTAAGTAAGCAATTTAATATAATTTTGTATTATAATCTTCAAAAATGTAGGAAAACAATATTTCAAGCATAACTTAATGGCTACTACCCTAACATGATAAAAACTGCTTTTGACATTAAAAAAGCACTACTCAGTAAATATTTCTTGCTGATTAAATGAATTTTTTACATTAAATGCAGCATTAAATAATGCTCTTTCTTTTTTTCCCTAATAGTAATTTGCTCCAGAGTTTATTAGTTTTTTTTAAACTACTGTTGAAACATAATCTGAGAGACTCATGTATCAGAATATAAAATAATGACACATAATATAAGCTTGGTAATAAAATAGCAACTTTCAACTGAGAAAAAAAGTCACATTTAATAGCATTCAATATAAAAGAAGAGTATAGCTTCCAGATAAATTACTAACACATCTATACTGAGCAGTGATATGCATTAATCAGTGGTCGCCAAAAGATACTTATGTTAATGTACTGCTTTGAATCTCTTATTATCTGAAACACATGTTTAATCATTCAGCATGTATTTACTAACAATTATTTGTCTGCTTTAGAACATGAATCAAATATCTGACACTTAAAATTTTTAATAAATTGAATGTACTGTGATTGCTAGATATGTGAAAAGTAGACTCTATGATTAAAACAATTTTTTACACAGTTAGATACCAAAATGAAATTCTTACAATGGTAATACTTCATTTGAATTGGTTTATAAATGTCATATTAGCTAAAATGCAATGAATTGTATAATGGATTTAGAATTTTTTTTTTGTCCAAGTCATGTAAAGTACTTCAGAGGTGAAATTTCAAAGTCATGTAAACTTTTCATGAGATTAATATTAGTGAAAGACACAAGCAGGTTTTCAATAATTACTACCTTTTAAAAATCTGAAATATTAATCAATTTATAAATATTTTGCATATGATTTTTATGTAAAGAGGACCAGTTTTCTGTTACTAAAGTACTGCATGGGTTTTTATTTAAGTGTTTATGTAAGAAACATAAATTTGAAGACTTGAAACTATTAAATTGATAGTTCAATAACATAATTATTATTGACTCAGTAACTGGTATGATTTAATAAGTAGATTAAGTATATTAGTAACCATAATGGAAAAGCTTGTATACTACATTCGTAGGATGATTCAATGATGAATATGATATTTATTTCTTCTTTCAGAATTTTAAATAAGTGGATTTGAAGTAATTAATGCGATAGTTATATTGCAAAGCTCTAAAGACTACATTCATACTACAGATAACAGTAAAATGCTATAGAAACTGATAAAACAAAATGTAATTTCTAGTTGAGCAAGTCAGCAAAATATTAGAATATTAGCTAATAGACTAATTAAAATTAAAAACATAGAAAATGCAGCATTTTGAAAAAAACTTACTGGCAAAGTACTCTATATGATCCAATAGGTTACTGAAAGTAATGATATATAAAATTTACTCTGGGATCTGAGCATTCTAGTGCCAAAATCAGGCTAAAAATATTTATCTGTCACCAAACAGGAAACATTTTCAATGATCTTTTTATAAGTGACCACAAACAATGATAAAAAAAAAAAAAAGTAAAACATCCCAGAGAGCACAGCCAAATCTGAAAGAGAGCAATGAACAGAGAGATAATCTCAATGAGCAGAGTTAGGGCCTAATTAAGAAACATCCCTATTTTCATTGTAAATGAAATTGCTCAGATTTAATCAGCAAGATTTGAGAATTGCTGATACGAAGTGACTGCTCTATGTCTCCCATTATTTCTTTTGTTGAGTGAATTTTCTTATCTATGTTTTTACTC